>PVKS010001521.1:0-139628 GCA_004027875.1 Aplodontia rufa
AAACACTTGTTCCCTCAACATTAATAGAAAAGAAGTAAGGACTGGAGAAATTGCATAAACCTGTGTACATGGACAGTCAGGAGAAGATGAGGGGCTTACCGGAATAGCAAATGTGTTTATTTACTAAGAGGAAAGATCAGCTAGCAGTGGCTTGGATTTTAAACCTTGAGGAGAGAAGTAGAGATGGGCTGGATATAGAGTTCTCTCTCATTTGTTTCTTCAGCACTTTGCACTTGAGCATCCCACCGTCTTCCGGCCTCCATGTTTTCTGATGAGACATCAGCTGTCAGCCTTTTTGAATGTCCCTTGTATGTGATAAGTTGCTTATCTTTCCACTTTCAGGATTCTCCCTCTGCCTCTAAGTAGCTTGATTATGCTATGCTTGGGGGAATTTCAAGTTTATAATCCTTGGAGTTTGCTGTGCTTCTTGGATTTGTAAATTAATGCTTTTAATTGTATTTAGAAAGTTTTTGAGACATTATTCCTTCAACTATTTTTTCTTCCCTTTTCTCTCTCTCACCTCACGTGTACATGCTGGATTGTATCCACAGGCCTCCAATGTTCTGTTTATTTTTCCTCATCCTTTTCCCCCCATTTTTTCATACTTGGTAATGTCACTAGATTTATCTTTGTTTATTCTTCTTCTGTTGAATTTGTGTTGAGCCACTTTAATTTATAATTTCAATTCTACTTTTCAACACCAGAATTTCTATTTGGTTACTTTTTATAATTGTTGTTTCTTTGTTGAAATTCTCCAGTACTTTTGTTCTCTCAATTTTGTTTAGTTCTTTATACATGGTTTCATGTAGTTCTTGGAGCATATTTAAAGTAGCTGGTTTAATAATGTTTTTGTCTAATTCCAGCACCTGTGCTTCCTTGGGGACAATTTCTTTGGACTGGTCTGCTTCTTCATGCACAGGGCATACTCTCTTGTCTCCCCCCCACCCTTTTTTTTTTTAAACTGGATGTTTTAAATAACATATTGGGGCACCTTGGGATTCTTCCCCACCACAGGGTTTGTTGTTGTGCTTGTTTGTTTTCTTGGTGTTTTTTCTCCCTAGTTTTGTGGTGGTGGTTGGTCTGCATGGCCTCTGAAGTGTCTGTCTCTGATGAGTCTCCAAGGCCTTGCGGAGGGAGAGGCTCTGTCTGCCAGTTGGGAAATGCTTCCCACGCTCAGCCAGGCAGGTTACCAGCTAAGCCTGGCCTTGGCTTTCTGCTGGTGCAGAGCCTCACCCTTCCTGAACTGAGAGCTGAGGGCCTTCTCAGTCTCTTCTGGAATGCACACACAGCCTCGGGTATGAACATGGTCTTGCAGATTTCCAGGTGTGTTCTGGTTTTCCTCAGCCTGCTGTGAACATCTCATGCTCCAACTTTACTCATTCTTTGGCTCTGCTGTTTTTTTTATCTCAACTGTTATTGCTCGCTTAAGGAGCTGCCATGTTAAAAAGTGATCTGGTGATTTTCAGTAACGCTTCCATTGAAAAGATGGTCTCCACTGGGTAAGCTCCAAGGTGGAATTAACGCCTTGCAAGTGGGGTTTTCCAAGGAAGTATCAGGAAGGTAAAATCATAACAATGATCTGAGAGGATTTGGAGGAGCTCCAGCCCCTTTCTGCCTGCTCCAGAGACTTGTAGGCAGCTGGTTTTCAAGGTATCATGGCGCTAGGGGGATGCGAACAGGGGAAGTAAAAACACCTGTAGGCCTACTGTGTGCGTATTGGGCCATTTTATTGACTATATGTGACCTGCGTGTGCATGCTTTCCAGAGCTCTGGAAGTTGATTTGGTTGAAAGTTGCCAGTGTTCACACAGATTGTTACGACGAGGACAATTTCTAGAGGTACTTCCTCTGCTGTTCGTCCTGATACCACTGAGCAATGAAGGCTAGAGCTGGCTGGTATGTAGGGCGGGACACAGAGGATGCTGCAAATAGTTGAGAGGATTGCAGAGAGACGCTCAGGCTCCATTCGGGGTTGGAGACAGCGTCAGTGAGTGGGTCATGGAACTGAGCTATCTTGTGCATATGTTTTCCAGCAAGCTCGGTAGAGCAGAGTTGTTGAGGACAGAGGGGGTGATGTGTAGGTAATGAAGGAAGGGACTTGCGTTTGCAGAGTGAATGTGATAGTGTAAGGAAATGAGAAGACTGAGAGGAAAAATGGTGATCAGATATCAGCATAGTGTCTGAGTTTTTAAGTTTAGAATAGTCAGTTGATCAGGTTCTTTCTTACTGGAGTTACAGTAGCAGTGATCAGAGGCAAGCATTGCATATTGCAAATAAAAGCTAAGGTCATGTTTCCTGCTCACCACTGCCCTGGAGTCAAACATACCTGATGGCAGGGATTCATTTGAGCTTTATGGAAAGTTCATGAGAAGAATGAATTTTCCAATGAGGGGACTCAGTAAAGGGAGAAAGTGTCTGCTAAGTCAGATGTTGAAGAGATCCAGATTAGCATCAAGAAGGACATTCCTACCAGAGGGAAAATGTGTCTGATGTGATCAAGAAAGAGCTACACCAAGGTGATGGTAGAGTCGGCTCTGTTCAGGATACACGTGGGGGAGGGAACAGCAGCAGATGAAGGTAGAGGGATTAGGGACAAATATGGAAAACCCTGAAATCCCAGCTAAGAAATGTGGATAAATTTATACAGGGAGTATCAGCCCCAGGAAGTTTTAAAGCAGGAGCTTGATGTGTGATTGCAGTATTACAGTAGCAGTGTTTAACTGTGGCAACAGTAGGAAGGAACAGATTGGAGGGGGAGGTGCCGGGAGACAGACCAGTTGGGAGGCTTTGGAAAAATTGTGATTTTCCTGAACAAGGTTGGTGGGAATGGAAATTAAGAGATGTGAGATTTGATGGCATAAAGCAAAATAAGTCTGGTGACCAGTGAAGTAAGACTGAAAACATCAATTATTAATTGGCTGTTCTGATGTCGTTGATATTTTAAAAAGTTAAAGGCACAAAAATTTGATAAAATTTAATCTAACCCCATCTAATTAATTTGGGCTGTATCTTATTTCCTATGTTTTTCTGCATAATGCTTACATATTTCAGATCCATTGTGAACTCAGTTTACATTGTTGGAGAATATAAAAATACTTGAAAATGAAAAAGTGAAAATGAGATATTAAAGTATTTGAAGATGTAATTCTTATTTCATTACAAGATTTTATCAAGACTTGAATCGCTTTATTAGAAATAATACCTAGGAATGAAATGGCAGCTGATTAATACCAGTGTTTTCTAAAATATGAAATAAATATACCTAAAGGATTGTAGATGTGTGTAACTGAGCCTCGTTGGCTTGCAGTGTTAACACATAATTAGATGCTGCCTGCCCTCTAGTGGCAGGAGTCTTTTAAATGTCTATCTGGAGAGCAGGGTGTGTAGTTACTTTAGGATCCATTGGTTGGGTGCCCTTTGTGCCAACTCTGTGAATATTGAGAACACAATTTTTATCAATCCTTGCTTGTAATCTCGAGGTGATTTTTAAGTCTATTTTCTGAATTTCTCATATTTTAAGTGCCAGTAGCGTTGATAATGAGTGTTAGGAACACGTGTGCTCATTTTTATGTCAGTTATTCTGTTTGTGATAACAATATAACATCATTTGTATAATGCACTTGCCTGAGTTGGAATTTCCTACCGGACATGTGTGGATACAGCGTGTCTACCATCAGGCTGAGCTCTGGAAGAAGAGCTGTGTCCCTTTGACTGGGGTGGTGCCTGTTGGCCGCTTGCTGGCCTCCCGTGTTGAGGCTTTGCAAGTCTTAATTCTCAGATTTGGTTCAGCAGATGCTTGTGGAATGCCTGTTGTAGGCTTAGGTACTTGTTGCTACAAAGGATGCAAAGACATTTGAGACAGATTGCATGTATCTCTCTTAGTTCCCATGAACTATTGCTTGTCTAAACCATAGTTAAAAGCTACCCTAAACTAATTGAAGAAACTAGAATATGGGTCAGTTGTGGTGTTCACACCTGTAAGCCCAGAGACTTGGGAGGCTGAGTCAGGAGGATCACCAGTTTGAGGCCAGGCTCAGCAACTTAGCAAGACCCTGTCTCACAAACAAAGAAACAACAAAAGGCTGGGGATATAGCTCAGTGGTAAAGTGCTCTTGGGTTTGATGTCCAGTATAAAAAAGAAAAGAGAAAAAAACGATTATTAATATGAAATACACAGACATTTGAAGGAAGTTGCAGAAAGGTTAAAAAAGGGGGGTGGGTACCATACTGTGAGGTCCCTGGCACACTGGTGTCTGTGAAGAGCATGCTCATTCAAGTTCAAGCTTCACATCTTCCCCCAGGGCAAGAGTCCCACAGCAGCTTAGAATCAGGGAGGAAGCCGGGACCAGGAGATTCCTCACTGCTAATGTTGCTTGATCGCCACAGAGACCCTGTATTTACATTCCCTGCATTAGCGGAGGGGGAAGGGGATTAGAGGTTTGTCTCCATCAATGTCGAGAGAAATTTGTAGTGGGCTTTGGAGGAAATAGGAAATGATCTATTATATTCTTTTTTTTTTTTTAAGCGAGAAGGACAGTGAGAGAGAAAGAGAGAGACAGAATCAATTTTTATTGAGTTTTTCACATGGCTTTTGTTGCTCTGACACTTAGCTGTGTACGTGGGTGCTGTGGTTTGAATCCGTGTACTTGTGCATGCCGGGCAAGCGCTGTAACCGCCAAGCCACCGCTCCAGCCCTAATCTATTATATTCTTACACAAAATTTGCCTTCTAAAATATTCTTCTGAAGCTAATATTAAAATGTGTTGAAAAACCGGATTTGCTTTCCGTACACACACTGCATGTTCACAGATTCTGAAGTCTCATAAGCATAACAGGGGATAAGGAACCTGGGACTTTGCAGTGATTTAGATTTCCCATACTTGGAAAACTGGGAGTTGAATCTATTAGTGACTATTATAATGTCAGATTTTATTTACTAATGTCAGTGTAACTAAAAATAGATTTTTCCCCTGAAAATTACCTCTCATTGTGTAGTTCATATTCTCTTTTGCTTACATTAGTTTAGGGAAGGCTAAGGCTGTGACTTGAGGAGTCAGTGGATTAGTAGGCTGCATCTTGAAGAAAAATGAATTTTGAAAGAAATTTTACATTCCCTGCTTTTTTTTTTTAATAGAGGGACAGTGATGGAAAGAGAGAATCAATTTTTATTTAGGTTTTCATTTGACTTTTGTTGTTCCAACACTTTGTTGTGTACGTGGTGCTGGGGTTTGAACCTGCATTCTTGTGCATGCAAGGCAAGCGCCCTAAGTGCTGAGCCACCACCGCTCCAGCCCCCACATTCCCTGCTTTTTAAGTTTTAAGAATTGGTTCACAGTAGCAGCAACTGCCTGTAAGCATTATAAAATCTGATAGTCTTTTTTTTTTTCCCCTCCAAAGTGACATCCTCAGTAATAGACACAGGTCTCTCTCACCCTTCAGCATGGAGATGTTTCTTTTATTCAGGGACTTGAGCCAGCTTTTGAAAGACAAGTCAGCAGGTGTTGCTCTAGTAACCCCCTCCTCTGTCATTCCCCAGCAGTTATTGGTCATTTCATGAATTAAGCCCATAGTGGAGAGCTTTGGCTTTATTTCAATCTATTTTTTTAATTGTTCCATATGGTCTGTGTAATTGGTGACCTGCAGAGCTTATCAAAATTACTTTTATAATTCTAATTTGGCCATATCAACTCAATGGTTAAACTATTACTAAACCTGTTACTTAAAAGGTCTTGCCTAAATCTCGAAAGGGGGACAGGTGAGAACTAGTGTTCGTCCAGTGTCCACGAACTCCATGCCAGCTCTCAGAGGCTGGGCCGGAAGGACAGGGCTGTAGTTAGGTGGGTTGTGTGATGTGGTCTGGGCCACTGAAGTTCCTCCTCTGACCCAGGTCTTAGCTGAGGTGACCATCTCCACTGACTGCAGTATTAAGTCAGCAGACCCTTGCTCCTGTCCCCTGTGATTCCTGTGGAGTCCTCCCAGGAAGGACCCTTGCTCCTGTCCCCTGTGATTCCCGAGGTCATCCCGGGTCGGGGTTCCTCAGCCTCCCTGGCATCTTCCTTCCTGTGGAAATATCGTAGTTTTCCCTTTGCATCACCCTGGCCCTGAAATTGGACTCTGGCCCTCTTATTCCCCCCCAGGTCTGTTCCGCTCTTTTGTTTATATAGCATATTAGACCCAAACTGTGGGAAAATGGTAAAGTTATAGAAGAATATAATACCCCATTGTGGCCGATGGTGGAAATTTGTCATCTGTTGCTTCTTGTCTCTGCTGCTAAGGTTTTCCATCTTTCTGTATTTCCTCCTTCCCTCTTTTCCTCATGGGAAAACTTCTGCAGAGCTGTTGAGATTTTTGTGTTTTCCACTCACACCGTCCAGTGCCAGTGGTCGGTCCTCCCTTACCAAACTGCCTGGTGGCCAGTGAGGTTTCTTCCCCGGATAGCCCCTCTTGAAAGGCGTTGAAGGAGGAGTCCCCACCTGCCTGGGTGGCGCTGGTTGAGCCATCCTTCGCCTCTGCAAGGAGACGCGCGTGAGGTTGCATCTGCGGCCAGCGCAGCTGGGGCGCCCTTGGCAGCCGTGAAACAGGACCCGGAGCGCTGCGGGGTGGGGTCCCGCGGGTCTCTGATCCTGTCCTGCCTTCTCTTTCGCTTTGCCACGTGAACTCGCAGCGGCCAGAGCCGAGGTGTGCAGCGGCACCGGGGAGAGGTTCCGCATCTTCCGCGCCGAGAAGACCTACGCGGTGAAGGCGGGCCGCTGGTACTTCGAATTCGAGGCTGTCACTGCGGGAGACATGAGGGTCGGCTGGAGCAGGCCGGGCTGTCAGCCGGACCAGGAGCTGGGCTCCGATGAGCGCGCCTTCGCCTTCGATGGCTTCAAGGTGAGTGGACCCGGGGGACGCGCTTGGGCCACCTGCCTCCCTGCCCCGTCGGCTTTCCGTTCCATCAGTGCATGGCGAGGCTGGTCTTTCCGCTCACCTGGCTGATCCGGGACAGGCCGGCCTCTCCGCTCACGTGGCTGGCGCAGGGTGAGGCTGGCCTCTGCGCTCACCTGGCTGGCCTCTGCGGGTGGGACTGTGTCCCCCTTCCCACGGTGGCATTCACCAAGAGGTCCTGGGAAGCCCGAGTCAGCCTTATCCATCAGAAGTGTGTGAGATGCACCAAAAGCGCAGGTGCTGCTGTAGCAATTCCACTGCGCATTGTCTCCAAGGCACTTTGGGTGTGACAGTTGATAGCCTCAGGAATGTCAGGCTTCAGGGGGCCGGTGAAGAATGATCGGTGGCTGCCAGTAGAAGACTGAGCAGAGAGGCTGGTCCGCTTGCTGAGCTGCAGGGGAACAGGAGCTCTGTTGTGCTGGGCGCAGTGGGGTGGTAATAAACAGCCCGCAGGCGCATTTCAGAGATCTAGGCGGTCTGAAAGTCTTATCACAAACATTTGAGGGGACTGAAACATTTAATGAGGATGTAGACATGTATGGAAATGTCATGCAGTACCCTATAATCAATTTTGTTTTTAAGTTTCAGCTAAAAAATAAATTTAAATGAAAAATTGAAGTTGCGAGAATGCTGAATGTGATGTTATTCACAGTCACAAGTAGTTTTCAGTTGCAACGTTATTACTAGTTTTTATTCCTTACGCTAATGGAAGCTGGTCAAGTGCTTTTTAGTTGTTTGTTAAATGCATGTTTAAAGACCAATTTACATGTATAAAATGGTTTACATTTTAAAAATATGTATGTATGCTGGTAGACCAGTAGGGTAATAATAATAGTCACTTTGGATTAACAAAACTGTAGATTTTTAAATTCTTTTTAGTATTTTATTTTCTTAATTGAATTTGTATTTGTTTTCACATGGAAGAAAGTTTTTTTTATTTAAAAAAATCAGAATAAATAAGCAATCATGAAGAAGTTGACATTTGGTTATTTCAGATGTGATGTCCCCTTTTGGGGCAGTGTTTCTAAGCTAGAAATCAGGACAGTTGATCCACTTTGTTCTGAAGCTTCATATTTCCTGAATCGTGTTCTTTATTTCAGATGGAAAATTTTAGCCCTGCCACCTTTTTTGGGTCAAAAAGCAAACTTTTTTAAATTTCAAAAAATAAAGTATAAAAGACAAAAGGTAGCTTTTGGTTCATTTTTGCTGAAGATCAGATTTAACTAACAGAGGTTGCTCCTAGGAGATGAAAGTACCCTTTACCCTTTACCTCTGGCTTAAAAAACACTCTCACTTTGGGGACAGATTTAGGTGGGGTAAGAAGGTGCTCACCAGAGCCAGGTACATTGGTTCTGAATTTTAAAGCTTTTTATTTATCAATCCACAATGAAGGTGATGCGTAGCAACATTTTAAAAGATCTGGTAAAACAATATAAGTGCTTTTGCAGTTATAAATCAATGGATTGTGTTTGTAGATTCAAAATTCACATTTATCAAAACTGTTTCCAATCCATTTATGAGATTTCACTTCTATATTCAAAAGGTTGACATCTTTATTCAATTTTACGCTTCTCATTTTAGCAGAGATCTTAAGAATATTTTTAGGTTTGATTTGAAGGGTTTTTTTGGTTTTAGTATAGAACTTAAATCTGCTAGATTTCCGTTTTGTTGAACCATCATTGCTGTGGGTTTCAAGGAATGAAATGTTATTTTGGAGTAGACAAAAACTAGAATATCATTTTTAATGATAAATTTCCAGCTCCATTGCTAGATTTCAATTGTTTGTGTCAGTGGGATTATAGGAGAGCAGCCCATGTCCATGGAAGTAAGTTTAGTTAAAAAACAAAGAAACAAAGTATAAAGGCTTATAGCTGTACTTTTAGTAGAAAGCATGTGGAGTTAATTTTTTAAAATAATGGATCCCCAAAGCGTGAAATAGCATCTGGGTTTTCTCAAGATTCAGTAACGTACCCTGTGAGCATCGGGGACTCACAGACCCACACATGTCCACCTGGCTCAGAACCTTGCTGAGGGCTGATGGTGTGACTGCGGTTCATCCCTGCCACCTGAGTGACATGTGCGTTCTGTTCCCTGGCTGACTGACGAGGACTCTTCTGTCCCCGCAGGCCCAGCGGTGGCACCAGGGCAATGAGCACTACGGGCGTTCCTGGCAGGCTGGTGATGTGGTGGGGTGCATGGTGGACATGAACGAGCACACCATGATGTTCACGTTGAACGGCGAGATCTTGCTGGACGATTCAGGTTCCGAGCTGGCTTTCAAGGACTTCGATGTTGGTGGCGGTGAGTGTGCTCCTTTTGGTCATTTTCAGTGAAGCTGCTGTTCCGATGCCTCGTATTAGAGGGCAAGTGAGCAGATGAGTTGCAGCCTTAAGACCACAGGCACCACCTGGCCATTTGGATCAGATGCCCTTGGCAGAGCTGGTACAAATGGCTTTGATGAGTATAAGAAAGCAAATGGCGGAGAAAGGATCGAGCCGCACAGTGGAGTTGTCATTTAGAGTTCTCCTGCTTGCAGCCTTTTTCTTTTTATTTCACAAAAAATGGAAGGAGAACCTACTGTGCACCAGGCCCTCTGCTGGAAGCTCAGGTGACAGTGCCCAAGCTGGTCCTCTCTTTATGCAGATTGCGGTTTGCCAGCAGAGGGCACCACTTACCTAACTTCTGTGGAGCAGAAATGCAGAGACGGCTGAGCACCGTGCAGGGAGCAGGTTCTTCTGCAGATGCACCATATAGGGCTGAGAACAGGGCTGAGCACCCAGAGCAAGGGGGCGGGGTGGCACTTGTCCTTCAGAGAGGCACTTCCATTGTGGTGGCGGTCGCCACACATGGGGCTGTGTAGATTTAAATTAATTTAAAGATCATTAAAACTTGTGCTTCTCAGTCGCATGAGCTACATTTCAGGTGTTCATTTCCCTTGAGTGGCCGGTGGTGCCTCTGTGTTCGGGCACTGAACAGGTGTTTGAGCTGATACGAGCCTCGCTTACCCAACACAGCTCTGCAAAAGGAGGGATTTTGCACTTTTATGACTTGCTAATTCTATTTTGAGCACATGTATCTCTGGGTGGGAAAATTGGCAGTCTAATCCTCTGCCTGTCTGGGTGTCGGGCTATCGGGAAGGTGCGAGTGGGACTTCTCTGTGTTAGCTGTCTGTCCTGGCCGGTACTATGGATAATTCCTGAGATACTGTTTCTGTAATTGGTTTTATTTTAAAATGCCTGATTACTGCGCTTTCTTTCTTGGGAAGCTGAAGAGGTTTGCGTGAATATGTGAGTTCAGTTTGTAGGTTTCACAGCATATACACAGATTCCCAGGTGGCCCGTCCACACTTTTCAGTGCTGCATAGACGAAAAACCACTGCAGTCATGAGAGAGGCTCTCAAGTGAGTCTGAGCATTGCATTTGTATAAATAAATTTGTTTCTTTCTTACTTGAGGCTTAACTTCATAGAATTTTTAAAATTTAAAGAATGACTTGAACTTTACATGGAGTTAATGTAGAATTCTGATGAATTATCTGAAAACTTTGTGGTCAGTATTGCTGGGCTTTTGTTGGAGGTTTTGGGGACACATCCTTTTGGCCTCCAAGGCAGGTTATAAGCCCTATGTAACCACAGTCGTTAGCTGTTAATTTTGCAGGGGCCTGAGCCTAACCAGGCATGAGACTTTCCAGTGCTTTTTTGGAAGTGGAATCTCTCACCATCCTACCATGTGAACTTTACAGTTTCCTATAGGAAGTTTGTTTTTTAATTTTCTATCACAGATTGAACCCAGGACGCTTAACCACTGAGCCACATCCCCAGCCCTTTTTATTTTTATTGTGGGACAGGATTTTGCTGAGTTGCTTAGGGCCTTGCTAAGTTGCTGAGACTGGCTTTGAACTTACAATGCTCTTGCATGAGCCTTCTGAGTTGTGGGATATAGGTGTGTGCCACCAAGCCTGGCCCCTACAGGAAGTTTTTTAATTTGCCTGCCACTATTGAGAGATACCTCTCAAGTCCCTAGAGAGCAAAGGATGAAGTTTGTAAACCTGCTAATTTAAGGCAACAGAATTGGGGTTCTTTTTTTTAGTCTAGTAGTATGCTGTGATTACTACAGTCATAAAAGTTTTCATAAATGTTCTGTTTTCAAATTGTTCTTATGCCTGGCCAATCTTTATGTCTGTGGTAGACTTGATTTGGCATTTTCTACTATCTGCATAGTTCCTTCCTACAGCTATAGAGACAGCCAGCTGGGTCATATACACATTGGCTGTTTAAGCAATCTTAATTACCTTGTAGTAGGATGGATACATATGGGAAACTTATATGCACACATGTGTGCCTAGGTATGTATATGTGTACACATAGCTGTGTGCCCATAGACACATACTCCAGATCCGTACCTGGTCAGCTTAGCAGGTAACATCACTAAGCATGTTTTGACAACTCTGTCTTTTATGCAGTTTATATAACTGAAATGGTATCCTGTCCAGTATAAGTTGTTAGTCCAATATCAAAAAGAAAAAATCAGGGGGTGGAGCGGTGGCTCAGCAGTTACGGTGCTTTCCTGGCTTGCATGAGGACCCGGGTTCAAGCCCCAGCACCACGCACACAACGAAGTTTCAGAGCAAGAAAAGCCGAATGAAAAAACTAAATAAAATTGATTCATATTCTCTCTCTCTCTCTCTCTCTCTCTCTCTAACACACACACAAAGTCCCTCTCTCTTTAAATTAAAAAAAAGAAAAAAAATCACAAAAAGTCTTTAAAAGACTGATTTGGTCATCCAGTTAGATTCAGGGCTGGGGGACAGAGTCATTCACCTAGCTCTGGGTGAGGACAGTGTTGTTCCCTAAAGTGTCATACATGTTCTCCAAATAGGGTGTGAAACGTCCTTCAGGTGCCACATGCTTATCTCTCAAGCTTGTGTATTAATTGGAGAAAGAACAAACTGTTCAAATCGAACAAAAAGTTCGAATCTCCTTTACCCCTCAACTTCTCTGGAAAGACCAGATCTTTGGTGGGCTAGATCAGGAGCGTGGCTGAGCTGTCCCTAGAGTGGAACTTGCAGGGATTACCGGCTGTTCTGCCTGTGTGGCAAGTCCTCCTCTAGGATTCTCTCCTCCACTTGGCTTTGAAACATCTCTTCTGAGTATCTCTAGTGAAAGGAAGAGGATGCTCTGAAGCTCCGTTTGTTCGGCCATCTCTCTGTGACAGTAATATCAGCACATGAACAGTGCAGGGCAGGTACCCAGAAGCTCCTGGTGAGGTTTTCTGTGAGTTACTCCAGGCCTCTTCTCTTCCCTGAATGGATAAAAATTTGGGACCAGGAGTGGGTGGAGATGAGGAAAAGAGGTAATACCCACTGTAACAGGCAGACTTCTAAGATTGTCCACAGGACCCCTGCCCCATAGTGTCCTCGCCACCTAGCCAGAAGCTCCTCCCTTTGAGAGTCAGCAGTGCTGTGAATATGATGCCCTAGCTCTAACAAGATGAGGTTACCAGCCACTTATCTCCATGCCAGCCAAAGGGAAATTACCTATGTGGCCTGATACAACTGAGACCTTAAAAAGATAGGGCTTTCTCTGAAGTCAGAGGTCCAAAATGTAAAATCAGTTCTCTTCCAGACTTGAAGGAGCAAAACACCACAGTGTGGAGAGGCCATGTGGTGGGGATTGGTGTGCTGACCCTAGGAACTCTGGTTGAGAGCTGGCCAGAAACCAGCTCACCTCCGCAACCACAAGGAACTGAATTCTGTCAACGGCTAGGGAGCTTGGAAGCTGAATCTGGGCCTCAAACGTGAACAGAGTCTGTGCCACCACCTTGGCTTTTTCCTTCCGAGAGTGAGCAGAGAAAGCAGGCGTGGCACACCTGGACGTCTCATCAGTGGAGCTACAAGACAATAAGTGGGTGCTGCTTTTTTTTTTTTTTTTAAGAGAGACAGGAACAGTGAGAGAGAGAGAATATCAACCTTATTTAGTTTTTCATGTGGCTTTTGTTGCTGTGACACTCTGTTAGGTTCTTGGTGCCAGGGTTCAAACCCACATCTTTGCACATGGCAGGCAAGTGCCGTAACTGCTGAGCCACGGTTCCAGTCCTGGGTACTGCTTTTGATGACTAAGTTTGTGGCAATTTGTTCCACAACAACAGAAAACTAATACATGGATTCAGAGCTTTCTGGATTCAGCTGAGTCTTATTCAGACTCATAAGACTATTGGATACTGCGCTTGGTGCCGGTCTGCTCAGAGGGACAGATAACCTCAAGGTCATCTTCAACAGAAGTCTACTTACGCTTGGGTGTAATTCTCCCAGTCCATGTGTAGTCAACTAATTGAACCATTCTTATGATTAAGTTTGCTGCCTGATCACATACTTAACACCCATGGAGACCTAATAGCCAAACATGCGATGGTACCTGCTGCATACCAAGAACCTGGAAGATGCTCTCCTGATGTATCCATAGTCTTAATACATTTTACTAAAACCAGGGATGGTTCTGCCTCACAGTGAGAGGTTAAGAGCTATTATGTTTCTTTTTTTTTTTTTTTTTTTACTTACAACAATTATTTTTATATGGAGCATCCCTTTGTATCTTCCTCAAGAATCTTTTGGAGGGTCTGGAGTAGTGGCTCAGCAGTTGCTGCGCTTGCCTGGCATGCTCAAGGATGTGGGTTTGAGCCCCAGCACCATGTACACAATGAAGTGTTGGAGCAACAAAAGCCACATGAAAGGCTGAATAGAATGGATTCTCTCTTTCTCTCTCTTCACTGTCCCTCTTTCTCTTTAAAAAAAAAAAATCTGTTGGAGTTGATTTTAATCATGTTAACTGGGATAAAGAATTCAGAAGAGATTTTATATACATACAAAGTATATATATTGTATAATATATATGTCTTTCAGTTGCTTTAATAGCCAATTTGCATATGATAGAGCTGACTGTCTCTATAGCAGTTAGAAGAAATTGTGATGATAGCACAACATGCCAAGTCAAATCTGGCATTGATACAAGAAAGCCTGGATATGGGAGAAATTTAAATACAGATCACTTACAAAACCTTTCAGTACTGCAGTGCACTGCATTATATTCTTATGCTAACAAGTTATTCTAAGCTTGTAATATGACAAGAAAAAGCAAATGGAGACAATAACAATTGGAATAAAGGAAATAAATCTATCATTTGCAGACAGTGTAATTATTTGTATAGAAAACCCTAATGAGTCTAAAAACATTACTAGGAATAATTGTGGGGTTTTATACCTAGCATTCTACAGCAGCATTTGGAATTGTCAGTGAGTAGGTTTCACTTTAAGAGAAGGTGTGTAATGTATTCTTAGAAAATCATTAAACTCTATTGAGAAATGATTGATTTATTTTAAAAAATTCCTAGATAAACAAGAGTAGTATTATATTCATGGAGAGGACAGTAGCTTTTAGGATATTAGTTTGCCTAATGTTGAGTTATTGATTCAATCTGTAGGTTATGTTTGCTTATCCAAATTCCAACAAGCTTTTTTGTGGTGACTTGATATGATGATTTTAAAATGTGTCTGGAAGAGTATAGGACTGAAATATCAAGGGTACTTCTGATAATGAAGAGTAGGAAACAGGGCATATGTCCTATTAGATATCAGGATTTGTCGTGAAGTGGTAGTCATTAAGACAGAGTGACGTTGCTGTAGGGAAGCAATTTGACCAGCATCATTCAGTAGAGGTGGGAGAAACGTACCAGCCTGAGTATGGAGCTTTAGCGCTTGGCAAGCTGGCATGGGAGGGTGCTGTGCAGAGGAGAACTAAAGATGGTGACGTGTGGCGAAGATGAGGCTTGATCACTTCCTTACAATGCAGATGATAGCCAACCCCAAACTGAGGCTTGAAATGTCAACAGGAAACTCTGAAACTACTGGGGAAAACACAGGCAAAGTTTTAGGCTATGGAGTAGGAAAATTTTTTTGTCATAAAAGTAAAACAAACAAATTAACTAAAACCACTGACTCTGAAAGAGAAGTCAACTTTGTGTATAAGAATTTAAGAGTGTTCATCAAAAACAACACAACCTTGATGGGCATGGGAAAGCGTTCAGGGCTGGATCTTTTCTCATTGTCTGTGCCTCAAAAGTGTTCATGCAAAAGCGCCTCAGCTTACGATGGCGTGATGTCTGCTTAGCCCATTGTTAGTGAAAATACCGTCAGAAATGCACTTAGTACACCTAACTCTGTGTCCTGGCTTAGGAACAGCTTATCTGGTGGGTGCCAGTGGGGTCCCTGTGATCGCATGGTGACGGAGCCACAGCTCCTTGCCACTGCCCAGCATTGCAGGAGAGTGCGGAACTGCACACTGCTGGCCCTGGGGAAAATCAGAATTTGAAATGCAAAGTCTGGTCTCTACAGCATGTGTGTGATAGTTGCACCATCACCAAGTCAGAAAATTATTATTTGAATTATCATGAGTCAGAGACTATTTAAAATATATAAGAAAACATAAAATCACTAAGAAAATTTGGAAAAAAGGCACGAATCAGCATTTTTCTTGAAGGAGAATCCTCTGGATTCCCATCTCCTTCCCTGTTCCCACTTCTGCCTACACAGAATTCCTTTCACAAGGTTCTGAACAAGAAATTGTACTGATGCAGCGCCCCCTGTTGGAGGCTGAGCTTACCCATGTCTCCTCACCCGTTTTACATCTTTGGTAAGGTGACTGGGTGGTGGGCATGTTTTCTCCCAAGGCATATCACACTGCTTTTTTGATGTGGAACTCTCAGTCTACATTAGCAGTGTTTTCGTGTCCTCAGTTCAAATACTCTGTTAGATGGCTTGATGAATCTGTGTTCCTTATTCAGAAGATTGTTTCTAACATGATAGGAATTTAGGCTAGAAGGCCTGCACTATCTCAAACACCACTTGCCTGGCTGTCCATAATGCCTGAGGTCCCTGCCACCATGATCAACCTGTGAAACGTGCTTCCTCCAGACCCGGGAAAGTAACTTGGAATGTTTCAAATTAAAAATTAGCCAAATTCTTATTTTTTTTAGAGAGAGCAAGAGAGAGAGAGAGAGAAAGAGACAGAATCAGTTTCATTTAGTTTTTCATGTGGCTTTTTTGTTGCTCTGGCACTTAGTTGTGTATGTGGTGATGGGGTTTGAACCTGCATACTCTCACATGCTGGGCAAGAGCCGTAACCACCAGGCCACTGCTCCAGCCTCCAATTTTGAAAATTCTTATGTGACCTTGGGCAAATAGCCTCTCTGTTCTCATTTTCTTAAAATAAAAGTGGTAATTGGAGATAGTCTCTTTATGCCTTTTTCAGTTCTACAGAGCTCAGAAATCTATAGCAGTGTTTTTGTGCATATATTTATTTTATCCTCCCTTTTTGCTTCAAATCCCGGCATCCATTTAATTACTGGTAGATGCCTAGACAAATTATGTAACATCTTAGTTGTTTCCTCATCTGAAGAAAATGAGATGATTAGTAATGTATGGGAAAGTATTTATATACTGTCTGGCACATATTGAACTGTAAGCAAGTTTTACCTTTTCCTTTTATTCTGATAAAAAATCCAGGTATACATTTAATAGAATATTGGCCAAGTTTTGTTGGCTTTTGGTCTGTCTGGTTTGGGTTATCACCTGCATTGAGAAGTGTTAAAGTCTGAAGGCATATATGCTTAGGGGATGCTAGGATGCTGGTGATGTGCTTAATCTTGTGTCGTAGCCCCAGCCACAGATTTCATGCCTATATTTTGTCCCCACTGTCTTGTGTGACTGTGAGCTCCTTGGATGGACTTATTTGCCTGCTCATCGTATACCCCAGGGAGGTTCATCAGTGGAGGAGAACTAAAATTTGCTGAAGCCATCTGTCCTTTGATGGAGGAAGCAGCTTAGCCATAAGTTGTAGCTACTGTCTTGACAGATTTACGAATAGGGTGGGTCTGCCTCAGCCGCAGGTAACCAACTGGGACCATGTGCATTAATTTAAGATCCATCACTAGGAAGAAAGCTTCCTTAGATACCACCATGCTCTGTTATTTGTAGAGTGACAGTTAAGGTAACTGGAATACAAGATGCCAGCACATGTAGAAGAGAATGTTGAACAGACTCTGTATGTGTGCGTGTGTTTGTGGAAATCTGTTGTACTCTGTTACTTGCGTGTTCTTGCTACCTAATGAGCAATGAGACCCCAGTCATCATGCTTAGCTGTGAAGCAGCGATCAAGAGTGATGCCATCTATCCGCACATCCAGTTCAGTTTGTATCAAACATTCTCCTAGTTTCTGCACATGATAACTATTCCATAAATATTTATCAAATAAAGAAATGAATGTTGGAAAGCTTCTTAATGCACATTAGCAAATTGTCCTCCTAAACCTTTTTCTGGTTTCGTGCGATGAGCAGGATTTCTGGTGCTGGACTTAACCACTGGCTGGAGGAGCTGTTCTCTGGCTCACTGCACTTGGGCATCATGTGTCCTGTGGGAAGGATGTAGTCACATCGTGTTCTGTTACCTTTATAATAGAATATACAGTCACTGAATAAAATTTGTTAAGCTCAGAGATTCAAAAAAGAGTATAAAAATGCTAAGAATCCTACCACTCAGAAATGTTTATAAAAAGCCTTCCTGTGTTTTCCTATCTAAAAATAAACCATAGTATGTGTTTCTATGGGTAATAATTACTATGAATATTTTCCTATATGTTAATGAATCTTTGAAGACTGAATTTTCTTTTTTTTTTATTAGAAGTATATAGAGATACAATTGAGGGGGAAATATTATCAAACCAACAGTAATCAATGTATATATTCTTTGTTATCCAGGGGTAATGCCAAAACATGGATGACCACCTTGGGTTTCACCTGTTGCTCTTTCCCCCAGAAGAACTCATGTGTTAAATGGGTATCTTGTGGAGGAATGACATCGGCTTCTGGGATGGTTCCCCCATATTCCCACTCTCCAGTCTCCTATGAGTTCTTCATACACCCTCCCCCCTCCACATCCCCTCCCTACGCCTCCCAGTATCCTAGGGAGCCATCCCCCTATTACTCTGAGAATCATACAATTTGAAGTATTGTTAGGTTAGCCGTCTACCCTACTGCTTCCCTATATATTCTAGCATCCACAAATGAGAGATACCATTCAGCCCTTTAGTCTCTGAGATTGGGATACTTCACTTAGCATAATTCTTTCCATCTCCATCCATTTGGCTGCAAAAGCCATAATATCGTCTTCTCTAATGGCCAAGTAGTATTCCATTGTATATATGTACCAAATTTTGTGTCCATTCATCGAGTGAGGGGCATCTGGGGTTGGTTCCATAGTCTAGCTATAGTAAATTGAGCTGCTATAAACACTGATGAAGCCACATCACTATAATACGCTGATGCTAACTCTTTTGGGAAAATACCCAGAATTGGGATAGCTGGGTCGTAAGGTGGTTCCATCCTTATTTTTTTGAGGATTCTCCACACTGCTTTACATAGTGGCTGAACCAGTTTGCAGTCCCACCAGCAGTGTAACAGTGTTCCTCTTTTCCCACAGCCCCTCCAGCATCTGTGAAGACTGAGTTTTCAAAAGCTAAATAATACTTTGTCTCATGAAAAATTAGGACAGTGTTCTGAGATCACAGACATTGCTCTAGTGACATAAATCTTTGTGCCTGTGACTAGTCGTTTTTTTAAGAATGAGAAGTACAGAAAGGTTCAGCTCTGAACCTTTGGGCACAGCCAGTGCCCAAAGTCTACTGCGCAGATAGTCACAGTGTCCCAGAAGGCCACTGACGGGCGAGAAGTCCTTCCACAGATGCAGGAATCACAGAGAGGCATTTATACACAGGAGCCCTTTCTATCTTGGTGTCCCTCGTTGGTGCCGGCTGGTGGGTCTCTTTGCCAGTCTGTGCTCCTGCAGTTCAAGCTGCCTGGGTCTATTGTAGTTGTCAGTCTGCTGCTCTGGTTCCCAGAGATGCTTATTGGAAACAACCCTCCTGGCTCCTGCGTCCCACACTCCGGCTACAGACATAGTGGTAGCCTTTTCTGCTTTAATTGAAAACTCAGCGTTCACCCTTCCGGGGACACAGCTAGCCACTTTCTTTCCTCTCGGTGGGCACCACTGATACACAGCCGTGTGAGCACATGTTGATGGAAACAAACCTGGTGGAATCCTTGTGAATTTTGGGGTGTAGTTTTAATCACCTGCTGTTGGGGGGTTAGATATTGCTTTTACTGCCATTAATTTGAACAAGGTATAAATTGTAGTGGTAGAATGAATCACAGTTGTGTTTTTTTTTTTAAGATGGAGAGAGTGAGAGTAAACAAGCATCAATTTAATTTATTTTTTCATCTGGTTTTTGTTTCTCCTACACTTAGTTGTATAAGTGGTGCTGGGGTTTGAACCCTGGACTTCATGCTGAGCCACCACTCCAGCCTGAACCATAATTCTTGTAAAAACTGATGTTGTACTCTTAGGACCAAAATTTTTGATCAACAAATTAAAGATATCTAATCTAAATTAGACTGGCTGTAATTCTCTGAAGTCTGAATTAGATTTGTAAAGTAGGTCGCCTGATTTGTGGACTCTGTTCCAGTACATACTTTCTTAGGCTATTTGAGCATCCATGTAAAACATTCGAGAAAGAGATGAAGAGTATGTAAACACAGCCCTCAAATTGCCATCTCACCCCCTCGACAGTGGATCCCAAGGAACTCAGAGAACCAGCTAGCAGTCAGTAGTGGTCCCCCTGCAATTCAGGGGTGGAAGGATCTGCTCTCTGCCACACAGTGGGACAGTCGGGGAAGCACGTGGTTAGTTTGTCCCCTTGGTCATCGCTGCTGTGTGCCTCAGAGATCTCAAGTAGACGTCAGTGGGTGGAAGCCTGTTGGGTGTTTGGAGTCCTCCTTCCTTGAGCAACGTGTGGCAAGGTCTATGGGTGACTGTCCTGTGTTGGCATGTGTCACACCAGTCAGAGGCCCAAGACGCTCACACCCTCCGCTGGCAGAGATCCCCCTGCCTGTAGGACAGTGCGAGGGTGGCTCAGCTGCAGGCTGTGGGGTGGGGACCTCCTTCTGTGGTTGGACACTGTGGGACTTAGTCAGATTTCTCTGTATTAACTGTTGAGTTCTCCCTAGGGTGGCAGCTCTCTCAAAGCTGAGACTGGAGCAAGGTCTCTCTTCTGTACTACCACGGTCTCCTGATAAGACTGAAGATTTTAATTTCTTTTCTTCCCAGGATTCATCCCTGTGTGTAGCCTCGGGGTGGCTCAGGTGGGCAGGATGAACTTTGGAAAGGACGTCAGCACCTTGAAGTACTTCACCATCTGTGGCCTGCAAGAGGGCTATGAGCCGTTTGCTGTTAACACCAACAGGGACATTACCATGTGGCTGAGCAAGAGGCTGCCTCAGTTTCTCCAGGTCCCGTCAAACCACGAACACATTGAGGTTAGTCTTTTCCTTGTGAGCCAGACATTTCCAAAGGCCAGGAGTAGAGTGACCTTAATGCATGACAGTTATTGTGAGTTACTGAAGATGTGTGACCGTTCCTACTGGGATGGCTGTTGTGACTCACAGTAGTGAATCTAAGCAAAAGATCAGCCTCTTAGGTTAGATACTTTACCAGTAGCTTCTTACACTGGTGAATGATGTCATTTTTATATACAGGTAGAGTTGGGCCAAATCTGAATGAGCGCCATTGTGACATGAATTTCCCAGGCCATCTTTAGGGTCCGAAGCGGACTCTATGAGTATAGTTGGCCCTCAGCATCTGCAAGGACTTGGTTCTAGGACCCTGGCAGTTGCCACACTCTGCAGATATTCAAGTCCTCTTTATAAAACAGCACAGTACCTGCATAAATCTGTGCACATCCTTCCGCATAGTTAAAAACACCCCTTAGTTGCTTCTGACATCTCATACAACATACGTGCTGAGTAAGAAGTGACAAGAAAAATGGTCTGGCTCTATTTGTTGCAGATGCAGCTTTTTCCTGGCTATTTTCCAGTGGAACCTGCAGATAGTTAGGGTGGACTGGGTATCTCTTACCAAATGATGCCCCTTGTGGGTCAGGCTTTGGATTCTCATAACGTGACGTGGGACAGTGATTTTCAGGATTAGGGTATGGACACGGGGGAGTAGAATGTTAACTGCTGCTTGTTTGTCTGCTAGGTGACCCGGATAGATGGCACCATAGACAGCTCCCCGTGTCTCAAGGTCACACAGAAGTCCTTTGGCTCCCAGAACAGCAGCACGGACATCATGTTCTACCGCCTGAGCATGCCCATCGAGTGTGCGGAAGTCTTCTCCAAGACCATGGCCGGAGGGCTCCCGGGCGCTGGCCTCTTTGGGCCCAAGAATGACCTGGAGGACTATGATGCTGATTCCGACTTTGAGGTTCTGATGAAGACAGCTCATGGCCATCTGGTTTCCGACCGGGGTGACAAAGATGCTGCAAAGCCAGAGTTTAATAACCACAAGGACTATGCTCAGGAAAAGCCCTCTCGTCTGAAGCAGAGGTCATTAACAGAGGCCATAAGTCTGTAGACGTGAGGCTGTGTTGTGGGGGAGTACGAGGCAGGGTGGAGGTTTTCCCAGGGTTGCTCTGTTCTTCTTCCTCTTGCTGTCAGAGGTTTCTGCAGGGGGGATAAAGCAGCCTGCTGGTCTCTTGATTTGCTGGAGCAGATGTAAACTACCCTGAGGGTTACTTTTTGAGATGTCTCAATTTACATTCTTGCTTGAAACTTAGTGTTCTCCCTAAATGGTACTTTTTATTATCAGAAGGATGAGTTGTTTTAACATCCTTTTTTGGACTAACTCCAGGTTTCTCCAACTCGGTACTGTTCATACTTGGCCAGGTCATTCTTGGCTGGAGGGGACCACACTGGGTGCTAAAGGGCATTGAGAACCACACGAAGATGCCAGTAGCACTCCAGCCTCCATTGGTGACAATCAAAAATGTCTCCATGTAGTCCCCAGTGTCCCCCTGAGAGCACAGTTGCCCTGGTTGCAGACCACACATGGACCTAGGCTGGTATTTGACGTAGGTGCAATATTTTCTCCTTGCTTACTCCTGCTCCTCTCTTTTCCTTCAGGTTTTTGCTTAGGAGAACAAAGCCAGATTACAGCAGCAGCCACTCTGCACGGTTGACGGAGGACGTCCTTGCTGACGACCGGGATGACTACGATTTCCTGATGCAGACTTCTACGGTAGGAGGCTGCGGCCACCCTCACGTCCCTCTGCCTGCTGGTGGATAGTGGGCTTGGATTCACTGTGTTCATCAGTGTTCTTAAAATTAGTTGCTTATATTCTAAGATATATTTTGAAGTTTATGGGTTAGGATGCGTAATAGACACTAAGAGTGCTATTTTAGGGAAAATGTTCTTAATGACACCCAGAACCCAGATTTCTCTGTCCTGTTTCTTGATGACATTTTCATTTGCCCCTGGCTCTCGTAAGTGCGTATGCTTTCTTTCTTCTTAGCGAATTGTCTAAAAGCAGATCATTTGTCACACTCTGTCCGAGGTCAGGTTTTGCTCTCTGCCACTGTAAATTTTCAAAATGACTTTTTTTTTTGAGATGCCGGGTGGGGAGAGCAGCTTTATCTGTTGTAGGCTCTCACGTCTGAGTTCCATGTCCATGCGTTAGATCGGAACTATTTCAAAGAGATCTTAAGGTGGCAGTGTATTGCGTATCAGAGCTTGAGAAGTCGTGGTGTGCACGAGGAGGTGGAATAGCGTGCTTGCACACGTTCCAGGTTTTCAGCTTAGCTGACTGATGGATTGGTGCTTTCGTTACATACGTATGCTGGATGCATGTGCACACACATGAATGTACATGTGGAGACACACATGCACACTTGGGAGCGTGTGAAAGCCGCAGTGCATTTAGCATCTTTGCTCAGATAGACTCCTCTCTTTCCTGTGATTTCTGAGTTAATTCAGGAACTCTGGGAAGAACAGTTCTCATTTGTCTGTGTGCATCTTTCATGCCTATAACATGTTGATCTGACCAAGTGACTTTAAACAAAGAAATCGACTCTCAGGTAATTTAAAGATTCAGACAGCAGCTCTCAGTGCAAAGCAGAGTTTGGTTGTCGTGCGTTGCTTTGCCAACACCTGGTTCTGCTGTCTCGACAGTACTACTACTCAGTGCGAATCTTTCCTGGACAAGAACCTGCTAACGTCTGGGTGGGGTGGATCACGTCGGATTTCCACCAGTACGACACGGGCTTTGACTTGGACCGAGTTCGCACAGTCACGGTCACTCTTGGAGATGAGAAAGGAAAAGTTCATGAAAGGTGGGTTTTCCTCAGTTTCACACGAATGACGTCTGAAAAGTCAACACTGGTAAACCTAGGCATGTTTGTTTCTTGGATTTTGTGCCCAGGATATTTCTGTTAGGAACAGTATAATCCAACCATTAACGACAGCGTCCTTTTCGATACTTCTATATAACCAGCAAGGAAACCTACTATATTGAAAGCAAATAACATACGTAGGAGCGGTTTACTCTTTGGGGTAATACTTATATATTCCCTGGGTGACCAGGCTAGCAAGGTGGGTTGCCGGGACTTAGCCTTGTAGGCTTGAGCGGTGGGTAAACAGGACGTGTTTAGCGTATGGTCTGATGAGCATCCTGGGAATGGCGGTGAGGTGGGAGGAAGATGTGGCGGCAGTGTGGGCTGCTAGTGTAGACCAGGTGGGCGCGTTTGAACTCAGACTGAGGCGCGGTGGGTTCTTTCCTCAGCTTTGCCTTTGACTCGCTGTGTGGCTTTGGGTAAGTCACTTACACTTTCTGTGCCATCCTTTTTCATTTGTAAAACAAACCAAACTCAAACCAAACCTTCAAAAAAGTGAAGAAGGCTATCTTCCTTGCGGAATAAGACAAGAGAAGATCTGACCATTCGCTTCTCCCCTTTGTGCCCATGCATCCTCTCTGATCTGCCATGACAGGTCTCAGAAAGGGTCCTCCATAGCACAGCGTTGCTTTTCTTCTACATCTGCGCCATCCTTTTTGGTGACTGGCAAACCCACTCTCCTACCCTGAGGTTGTAACATGTGAAATGCTTTAGCACTGGAGAGGCGGGCCGGAGCACACATCTCAGACAAAGAGTATTTTGTGTCAGTCGGGGACCCAACACCACGTCTCCAGCAGAGTTATTGGCGGTACATTTAATTTTCAGCAATTGCAGCAATGTAAAGAGAGAATGCAATATAGGGTTGGGTTAGCTGACAGATGATTTTGGCATAGGGAACAGAGGACAGGGCAGGGTCGTTGAATCTTACGTACCTAGTGCAAAGAATACAGCTTGCATTTGATCGTCCAAAACTGGCTCCATCCCAGCCTGCGTGTTTTTCCCCGCTTGCCTGCCTTGGCTGGTCGTGCTACTGTGTTCATCCTACAGCGCCAGAGGAGGAGTGGAGGAGCTCCTAGCGCTTAACCCTGTGCCGTCTCTACTAATGATTTTGGTGGGGGTCGGAATCAGGTGGCGTTGTTCACATCCCTGGCTTTGAGCATCTTCTACTTTGTCTCTTAGACCACCAGGAATTACTCACAAAGGGGCATAACTTGAGCCAAATTTTAAAGATTTTTGAACCACTGTTTGCTCATGTAGAATCTGCCTGAGGACTTCGACAGTGTTTGGAATCAAATGCTTCTCATCTCAGAACAAGTGGTTTAAAAATGAGATGAAAATCACAAATTTGGATGATTGTTAACTAGTTCAGCTTTTTTGAACTTCAGAAAAAAGGCCCAGTTTGGTTTGAGATTTTGGAGAGAAGGTGCAGGTCAGTTCCTCCTTGGTTCACACTCGTCGGCTCGTCTCCAGGTGTGGGATTTGAGGCGTGTCAGACCTGGTCAGAACGTCCACCGCAGCTGATGGACTTCTGCTCGGAATCACAGAATCCGGCCCATTGCGCACCTCTCCCATTTCAGCATGAGCTTGCTGCCTGCGCCGCATAACTTAGGTGTAGTTTGCAATTTGTACCTGCTGCCTCCGCTACCTGCGATCACACAAAGATAAAATGCTCCTTTCTCTCTATTTTTATTTTTTGCAATTCAGCATAAAACGCAGCAATTGCTACATGGTGTGTGCAGGCGAAAGCCTGAGCCCCGGGCAAGGACGCAACAACAATGGACTGGAGATCGGCTGCGTGGTTGATGCTGCCACCGGGCTGCTCACGTTCATTGCCAATGGCAAGGAACTGAGCACATACTACCAGGTATGTGATCCAGGATGGCCTTGTGCTTCTAGGGAGCAAGACCATTCCTCTCAGTAAAGAAAAATGCATTGTAAGATCAAAAAAGTAGACATTAAGACAAAAATAAGTTAATTGTGTGTGCTTGCAGCTGTGGAATATCGATAATGCCCTAAGTCACACAGTCATGAAATGCTCCCACTAGTTGCTGAAAGAAGGTATTCGCAGAGGGGAGAATTCTTGCCTGCCTCTGAAGCATTGTATAGTTTTTGGGAACAAGATGCCTTTTGTCCCCTTTCTGTCTTAATCTCACTAAATCCATGTGTCTGTTGAAGGTGGAACCAAGCACGAAGTTGTTCCCTGCGGTGTTTGCACAAGCTACGAGTCCCAATGTCTTCCAGTTTGAGTTGGGGAGAATAAAGGTAAGGAAGACTTCTTCCTGGTATCATAGTTGCATTATTCTGTTAGGCCTGACATGTGCTCTGGATGAACTCAGTATATCATTAGTACTGATGGGGATCAAATAGATCATTCTCTGAAGGAAGGAGAGCCATGTTTGAAAGTCTCTTTTGGATAACCAGGGTAACGTAATTTGAAAGAGCCTCTCTGGGATTGTCTTAAAATATTATTCAATAAATCTACATTTACACAGAACAAAAAATGCTAAATTGCAGGCAGTACAGCAGTGGCTGATTCCCTGGTGAGCTCATGCCCAGAGGTAAAGTCTTGGAGTGGGGCCATGTAGGTGGTACCTGAGAAGGGTCCTCTGGAGATGTGGGTGGAAGCCCAGCTGGGATTGATGGGGGGGGTGTGGAGGGTGGGCAGCAGGTCAGTCAGAAGGAAGAGGTGACCTGTAGGTCAATTACTGGCTGCTGAGTAGGGGCTCTGGAGTATGTGGTCTGGGAGAGGGCTTTTTTAGAGGGAAAGCCAAAGTTTGTGAGGATGGAAGGGTTGAAGTTCCCAGAGTTGAGTGTGACTGTAATCAAGGTAGGAGGTGGGCATGGCTGACCCAATCCAGACCAAAAGGCCTTGAAGGCCAGGCTGAGATGCTGGCACCTGTTACCTAGAGGGTAGTTATTGGAAGGGTGAAGAAGGGAAGTAGCACAGTGAGACTTGTTTTGGAAAACATGCAGCGGGAGTAGGCAGGACCAGGTAGGCATGAACTGTTGGAGTTGATGAGATTCGGTAAAGTCACAGTGGGGAGAGGAAGTGGTAGGTGAAATTGTTCATAGGAGAACTTGATCGGATGTGACAGTTAATTGGACTGGATAGGATTTGTCAATTTGGAATGTGTTACTTGAATCAAGGATTTGTTTACTTTTTTTTTAGTTTGGACAATTTGGGGATGCTAATGCTACAACTCAAACAACCTGCTGAATTCCAGAAGCTGAATTTAATTTTGCAGCTGTAAAGTTGAGGTGCCAGGCACACATTGGGGTGAATGCAGTAGATAGATTTTGCAGGCTGACTCTGTGACTTGTAGTTACTTTTTAAACTCCAGGAGCATAGTCTCTGCCTCTGTGAAATGGGGCTCATAGAATCTGTTTTATGGGGGTAAAATAATATTACTAAAGGTCTTAACCCACCTCCGATACATAGCAAGTTTTCATATGATGTATCTGCATATTGCAAATGCAGGTATACATGTATATGCAGTTGTGCTCAAAAGAAGAGGGCTGTGTTGGAGATTGAGCTTTCAGTCGTTGAGAGTTAGGTGAATTCATCTTTGCAAGGAATGGGACACCCGTGTACAGATGCAGAGAGTGAGCGGATGACGGGGTAGCAGACCTGGTGGTGTCAACTAAGGTTGGAGATGACGCTGCCAGGACCTGTGAGGAGAACCGAGGGAGGCAGCTCACTGGAACCAAGTGAGGAGCGGGTTTTCAGAAGCGGAGGGGCCAGCAGTGTCAGATGCCACATGCCAAGAAAGGTCAATACAAGCAGACTGAAGGAATCCATGGCCTTCACAAACCAGACTTCAGGAAAGCAATGGAGAAGCTCTGTTACCATGAATTTAAGATGGAATGGGAGAGGAAGGAGCCCTGAGCTCAGATGCCTGTTAGCCATGTATAATATTTGACAAGAGCGGCAGTTTCCCAGGTCTCTGATTGGTGTGTTGAGTTGTCCATTTGGTGTTTCCATCTGGATGTCCGGTTGAGACCACCAGCCTGCAGTGTCCACACTGGACCATGGATCGGTGCCTGTCTCCACCATCCCACTGGCCTTCCCTGTTCCCCACGTTGGGTAATAAGAAGTCCAGTCACTCAGCCCCCCAACCTGGAGTGGTCCTGGACTCCCCTCCTGTACACCCTGATCCCAGGTCCACCCCGGGCAGCCTTCTGACCTCCCCTCTCTCTTATCCATCATGTTGTTTGTCATCAAGATGACTCCAGTAGTGTCTAGATGGGTTTCCAATTCACTTTTGCACAGGTGCTTGCCATACAACACCTGAATGACTCTCTGCTTAAAAATACAAGTCAGATCTGACCATTCTGCTGCTGAGGGCCTTGGAAGTCATAATACAAGTCAGATACCATTCTGCTGCTGAGGGCCTTGGAAGTCATAATACAAGTCAGATCTGACCATTCTGCTGCTGAGGCCCTGGAGGTCACAACACTAGTCAGATCTGACCATTCTTCTGCTGAGGGCCCTAGAGGTCATAAGACAAGTCAGATCCGACCATTCTGCTGCTGAGGGCTCTGGAGGTCATTCCTTCCCTGAGAATGGAACCCAGGCACCTTTCCATGGCCCTTGAGTCCCTGGAAGGATCTGGTGCACCATTGCCCCCAACTTCCTTTCCTGCCTCTAGGCACTGGCCTCCTGCTCCTCCTTAAACTTTCTCTGTAGGTTCTTTGCCCTGTGTATCTTGTCTGCACGGACCACACATCCACATGTTTGCTCTTTGTTTGGTCTATCTTTCAGCGTCACTTTCTCTGACCACTGATTACTTATGATTGCAGTCCTGTGTTCAGATTCCCCCATTCTGGCTTCCCTCTCCCACGCTGTGACATCTCCTCTAATGTGCTGTGTAATTTAGTTATTGATTTCATTTATTTTCTATTTCCAACACGAAAAATGGGAGCTGGGCCGGGGAGTATAGCTTGTTGGTAGAGCACTTGCCTGGCTTATGTGAGGCGCTGGGTTCAGGCTGCAGAACCACAAGACAGAGTACCAGCAAAACAATGGGAGCTGTAAGAGGGCAGGGGTTTTGTTTGCTGTTTGATTGGCACATTGTGCCTGGATTTTTGTTTCTCATTTGTAGAAGAGGGTAGGAAAAGAACTTAAGGACAAGGAACTTAGAACATGCAATAGGGGGCTCTCTAGAGAGGAAGCAGAGAGAAGGTCCTGCGGGGATGGGAGACCCATGTTTACACATGGTCCCAAGGAGACCAGCAAGGTTGCTGTCAGGATCTGAATGGAGGAATGAACTTTGAACTAAGACGAGACCCCTCTTTCCTGAGACTGGCCGAAGCTACATTTTAGAGGTGAGGAGAAATAAATTGCATCAGTTAATACCAATTTAATTCCTTTTTCTTGGTTGATTGCTGAATTTATCTGTTGAGCTATTGAGACAGATTAGGAGAGAGTAGAATGGCTAGGTAGTCAGGACCATGGGTCCCATTCAACCACACCTAAAAGCTAACAGGTTGAGAGAGATTGACAGGCATGCTCAGGGCCTTCAAATGCAAAAGACCATGAGGCTCACCTGTGGGAGCAACACCTTTGTCCCAAAGGTGGGAAACTAAACTAAGAAGTCTTGTGGTCACAGATGGAACTAGGAAAGAGTTACTTCCTGTTTTGAATAGATTTTAACCAGTGGTTTTGGTGCTTAGCTTCAGTGCCTGTTTTACATAGAGTTTACCTAATGCTGTTGGTGCTTTTCTCAGTGCCTACTTTACATGAACCTTAATAAGGGTCATGCTCAAACCAATATAAACTCCGGCCTAACACACTAAGATGGTGCCCTGCTTCCAGGTGCCCCTCTGCCTTGCAGAGTCTCTGGTCTCCTTCCTTAAATAAATCTTACCTCTTGTACTCTTCCCTTCTGTGGTTGTCTGTGGATTTTGTTCTTCAAATTCGCAAGATGAGAACCCAGAAGATTGGTGCCAAATTCCTGGGGTGAATTTCCACACCAAGAGCTGCAACACACCGCCCAACAGTAGCGGGGAACCCAGCTCTTAGCTGGGGAGCTGCTAACACCATTTTGACTGCAGAAACCTGCAGCCAGCCCACATTCCCAGTTTTACCTGGGAATAGCTGCAAATACTAGAAACAGGCTACTTTGGCCACAGAGATGTGCAGTGAACCCAACTTCATTTGCCATCGGGAGTAGAGAATCTGGCCTCATCTCAAAACTACTGAATCACTATTACTGGTGTACCATTAGTGAGAAGGAGTAGGTTATGGATACGGAGGATATCAGGGGAACAAGGGTGGGAGAGAGCACCAAGTGGACATGACCTGTAGGTCTAGAAGGTTAGCACCAAGTCCTAAAGGCTTGCCACACTTGGGGGCCCATGCTGGTGAAGCCAAGTGAAGGAGCTTGGCTGGGCTTACAAAGAGCAAGGGGCGAGTCACCGCCCAAGCCTGTTTGCCTGCCTGAGGCCCAGGTGTTTTCTCGTGTTGTTTCAGGAGCTTTACAACCCAATTCCCATTACTTGGTGTATGGACTTGGCCTGACTCAGGGCATCTTACTTCTGCCATCTGCTTTCTGTGCAGAATGTTGGTCATGGCCATGGTCCCCAGGGATGTCGTAACTCTGTCCTTTCTCTGTTTCTCCTTCCGTAGAATGTGATGCCTCTCTCCGCGGGACTCTTCAAGAGTGAGCACAAGAACCCGGTGCCCCAGTGCCCCCCACGTCTCCATGTGCAGTTCCTGTCACACGTCCTCTGGAGCAGGATGCCCAACCAGTTTCTAAAGGTGGACGTCTCGCGGATAAGTGAGCGCCAGGGCTGGCTGGTGCAGTGTCTGGACCCTCTGCAGTTCATGTCTCTTCACATCCCTGAGGAGAACAGGTCAGCCCTCCACCCCTCCCTGTCCTGTGCAGAGGCACAATCAGACTTCTACCTGGGGCCCTGAGGTGGCTCTGGGGAGACAAACCGAGGTTTGAAAAGCCTGGTTGGCGCTGAAATTGTGATTCTGCATGTTCCAGGTTTAGATCTATTTCCTACTCACTTTGATATCTATGAAAGGAGATACGCAGTTGAAGATGCTGGGTGGTATTGTGTGACTGCTTCTTTACTCTTGTTTTACCTGAAGATGACAACAGCGTGGGCTGGAGCAGTTGCTCAGTGGTTAGAGCGCTTGCCTGGCATGTGCAGGGTCCTAGCTTGATCCCCAGGACCATATACACAACTAGGTGGAGAAAGAAAACAAAAACCAGATGAAAAAATAAGAATTAACCCTCTCTTTCTTTCTCTTTCAAAAAAAAAAAAAAAAAGATGATGAGAACAGAAAGTGGATTTGAGGGGGCTGGAGTGGTGACTCAGCAGTTTGGTGCTTGCCTGGCAAGCAGGAAGACGTGGGTTCGAAACCCAGCACCGCATACATAACAAAGTGTTGGAGCAACGAAAGTCACATGAAAAACTAAATAAAAAATTAGTTCTTTCTTCCTCTCTCTCTCTCTCTCACTGTCTCTCTTAAAAAAAAAAAAGGATTTTAGGCGCACCTGTAGTATGACTTAGGACTTAGCAGAGTGACAAAATAGTGTTGTGAGACATTGGAGATGGAAGCACAGCTCAGCCCTTCGATGTATAGACATGAAAGTGGTGTGAGCCCTTTCAAAACAAATCTGTGTGTGTTCCAGACAGGAATGGTGATAACGTAAAGCGTTAGAAATTCTCAAACGTAGGTTCACTCATGATTTTCAGGTTTTCTACATGACTGTGAATTAACTGTAGAGATTTCATTTTCTTGCTCATCTGGCTCCAGGGCTGAGCTGTGGCTGTGACCGCCTGCCTCCCTGCCCCAATCTGGGATGTAAATCATCCCTGCCAAGGGTGGATGTTCAGAATGGCTCACAGAAGCTTCCGGGTGTTGAGGAGTTTCTTTTGAGCAGATATTGTATAACATGTTCATCTTATTGGCCCAAACAAGTTCTAGGCTCAAATCCCAAGTGAGTAGGGCTGGTGACTCCAACTGCAGAAAGGAAGGAAAAGGAGAAGAGGACAGTAATATAATCTTTAGCAAGTGCTGGAGAAGTACTGGGAGGTACACTTGTCATTGTCCTTATATAAAATAATTATATATTTTGCCAACTGCTTCAAGACACGGTTCATAAAGATAGAATTTAAGTATATGCTTTGGACACCCTTGATCTAAACAGTGTACAGTTAACGAGAAATACATGGGTGGAGTATCTTTCAGATTTTCTTTGTATTCAGGCCTTAAACGTATATCAGGGCCTGCTGTGTTCTTGGCCCTGGTTATCAAATAATGAACAAAACAGGTGTGGCCTTTGCCTATAAAGACTAGTATGGAAGAGAAGTCCTTTGGAGACTGGAACATGGGGTCATGACATGAAGAATAGGGTATGAGGTGGAGAGAGACTGGATTGGATGGGTCAGTAACCGTGTGGACAATTAGTGGTCATATGTTACTTCTAACAACTAGCATCTCAGGAGAAATTAGAGGTCCCAGCTGTTTGTCCAGTAAGGACCTCGGGTGCAGCTCTTCTGAGTCTCTGTGAGGAACAGGTCTACATTCTGCCCGTTTGCCTAGGCTGAGCCCTAGGGTTGTCCACTTAGGAGCCAGAGCCACCAGGATGTGGGAATTATTGACTGCTATGCTTATTGGTGTGTTGGGGGAGCTTGCTCAATTTTTCTTTCCCAAGAACTGGGTACTAGCAGTGGGGTCTAGTAGTTGTGGGGTTTTCTGGAAGCTTAGGTTGGTCATGGAGCGAGTCATGATTTGTGTTTGATTTGTAATCATGGTGCCTCTGATTCTAAGAGCTGGGAGGTGAGTCTGGAACTATATGGTGAAGCCACAAAGGCTTTCAGCCGAGCTCCTGTGACTTGGAACACAGAGGCAGGGTAGGTGGGCCTGGCCAGGATAATGGGGCACCTGGGCAGAGGGACAAAGCTCAAGGCCAAATAGCAAATCTTCTTTTAGAGAATAGTAAAAAACACATGCACATATGTCTCTCAGCTCTCATGGAGGAAAAACTAAGAACAGCCTTCTAGAGGAATGAGATTCCTTTCATCATAAACATACCATGTTTTTACTCTTAATGCTACTGTGTGACCTGTGAACAGTCTATGTAACCTAAGTAGCTGAGAACTCATTCACACATCCAAAGAAGTCACGTGTCCGAAAAGGAATAGCCTAACTATATGCTTTTATTTATTTTTTAAATAGAGAGAGGGACAGTGAGAGAGAGAGAGAGAGAGAGAGAGAGAGAGTCAATTTTATTTAGTTTTTCATTTGGCTTTTGTTGCTCCAACACTTTGTTTGGTACATGGTACTGGGGTTTGAACCCATGTCCTTGTGCATGCCGAGCAAGCACTGTAACCGTTGAGCCTCCACTCCAGCCCTGACCATTTGCTTTAATAGAAGTAAAGTTACTTGCATTAATATGCCAGTGTGAACTCTCACTGCCATGGAAATTACAGGTGCCCTCTAGTTTTGCTAGGTAGAAAATTCCGTGAATATTGCTTGTCTCATGAGCTTGGACGGCTGTGCAGATGTGTGGGCCGGTCGGTGAGGGATACCTGCCCGGGGGGTGGAATTAGCACTATGGCCATGTACATCTTACCAACAGCCTGATGGTGGGGCAGAGAGGAGGGCAGCATGCCCGAGCTCAAAGCTTTCTGGCGTCTTGAGCCAAGTTTTCCTGTGGGAAAAGGAGATTTAGGAGTTTCCAGAGAGTGCCCACATTCTGCAAGCATCAGGTCCCAGGTTCAGGTTGAAACCCACGTGTCGGGAACAGGTGCCCAGTGCCTCATTGCTGTGGCTGATGGAGAGTTTCTAGATGAACCAGCAGTTGGTGATTTTCAGTGTCAAATTCTACGTGGAAGAAAACTTGGCTAACATCTAGAAGTGCTTTTTAAAAACCTGTGCACCATTAAAACATGCCACAGAAAACCGAAAGAGGATGGTGTCTGTTCCCATGCCTTTTCAAAATGCGGGTTGCACGCGGGTTTTCCTGATTGGGCCTTTCCTTCGGTGGCCCGTTGCTAATCACGGTGCCACTCCTCCTTTCTCCCTCAGGTCCGTGGACATACTGGAGCTAACGGAGCAGGAGGAGCTGCTCAAGTTTCACTACCACACTCTGCGGCTGTACTCGGCTGTCTGTGCCCTCGGGAACCACCGCGTGGCCCACGCTCTGTGCAGCCACGTGGACGAGCCCCAGCTGCTCTATGCCATCGAGAACAAGTACATGCCTGGCTTGCTGCGTGCGGGCTACTATGACCTGCTGATCGACATCCACCTCAGCTCCTATGCCACCGCCAGGCTCATGATGAACAATGAGTTCATCGTCCCCATGACCGAGGAGACCAAGAGCATCACCCTCTTCCCTGATGAGAACAAGAAGCACGGCCTCCCTGGGATCGGCCTCAGCACCTCCCTCAGGCCGCGGATGCAGTTTTCCTCCCCGAGCTTCGTGAGCATCAAGAACGACTGCTACCAGTACAGCCCGGAGTTCCCGTTGGACATCCTAAAAGCCAAAACCATACAGATGCTGACGGAAGCCGTCAAGGAGGGCAGCCTTCGCGCGCGGGACCCCGTTGGTGGGACCACGGAGTTCCTCTTCGTGCCTCTCATCAAGCTCTTCTACACCTTGCTGATCATGGGCATCTTCCATAACGAGGACCTGAAGCACATCTTGCAGCTCATCGAGCCCAGTGTGTTTAAGGAGGCTGCCCCTGCAGAGGAGGAGGGCGACACGCTGGAGAAAGAGCTCAGTGCGGAAGACTTGAAGCTGGACGGAGCAGGCGAAGAAGAGGCCAAAGCGGGGAAGGGGCCCAAGGAAGGCCTGCTCCAAATGAAGCTGCCCGAGCCAGTCAAATTGCAGGTGACGAGAAGAGAAGTGGGTTTCAGCACTGCTCGGTGTTGCTGGAATTGCCTCTGTCGTGTCCATGATTCTTCATAACGTTAGCTTGCCATTCTCCTCCCTCTGATTCATCAGCAGTTTCCTCGTATCTCTCGTATCTTGGGGTAGCAAAATCTAGCCGCCCCCTCCACTTCCTCTCTTGCCCACCTTGGAACACATGGCCCCCAGTGGATGTGGCCATCGTACATAGCAAGGCTTTCCCCCAGCTGCCTGCGTGTTGCCAAGGCATCCAAGACTCCGCCTGTCTCTGTGCGCATCAGGATGCGTGCAGGGTCTTCCTCAGGCCTCTGTGGGACCTTGGTGTCAGTTAGATGTTTGCTTCTGTAATGTGGTTTCCATCTCATCCTTGCAGTCAGCATTGGTCACAGACTTATTCTGGGCCGTGCACTTGATCCTGGGAGTAAGACACAGGGTTGAACCCTGCTTCCAGAAGCTAAGTGAATACTCTGAAGTGGAAAGGATTATTATAAGAAAGATTTGGACGACTGTTAGAAAAGGGAGGGAGATCTTTTGGGGATGGTGACTTTTAGACTGAAGGAAGATGGCTGGAGTTCAGGAGAGCAAAGTGGGGGAGCAGCAGGAAGTCAGGAACAGAGCCCAGCAGAGTCCCCAGGCAGGGAAGGCCAGGGCAGCTTCTGGAAGGTGAGGGAGAAGGAGCTCACCAGCAGGCTTCTCATGGTATGGACGTGAGAGGGAGGTGCTGGGTGGGGCAGAGGAGGTGAAGGAGGGGCCAGGCACTTGGGCAGCTGCAGAGAATGACAATGTTCCCTTTGGAAAGTTGACCAAGTCAACTTTAGTCCCCCATAGGCACATTTCTCCCAACACACTATCAGTTGCAAATCCTTTGTCTTCCTGTGAGAAAATGCCCAGCCAGCCATGGAGTAAGCAAACATTCAGTCACTTACCTTCCGTGCGAAGCCTGGTGTTCTGGAACGGATGCAGTCACTCTGGTGTCGTCAGGACCCCAGACTGAGTTGTGTCTGCTCTGTGACCTCGGCCTGTGGTTTCCTCCTAAGGCACATTAGCCATAACTTTCCTCCTCCAGCCTTGAAGTCGTAGGCCAGTTATGGGATGCATTCTGGTCTCTTATTAGTGATGGAGACTTTCCCAGAAGGCCTCTGCCCACCCCTCTTCCTGTGTCCACTGCCTATACCACCTGCAGCTACAGGGGCGGTTCCCACACTCAGTGTCCACTATGGGGATGTTTATTTGCCATTTTGGCCTAGACAGACTGCCTTTTGTCCCCTAGGACTGAGCACATTCCCACCTACACAAAATTGGGATTCTGTCTTTAAGGGAGAAGATGGGGAGCTGAGCTCGTTTAACAGGTTGTCACTCGGTCTGTGCCCGCTTGTGCAGGCTCAGTCACATGTGTGCCTTTCTGATTGTCGTCTTAGATGTGCCTCTTGCTCCAGTACCTCTGTGACTGCCAAGTTCGGCACCGGATAGAAGCCATTGTAGCCTTCTCGGATGACTTTGTGGCCAAGCTCCAAGACAACCAGCGCTTCCGATATAACGAGGTCATGCAAGCTCTAAACATGTCGGCTGCGCTCACAGCCAGGAAGACCAAGGAATTCAGATCACCGCCTCAGGAGCAGGTACCAGGAGATGCGCATGCTTCGTTCTTGCTTGGGAGTTAAGTGCACCCAGGATCTGTACATTGCAAAATTGTGTCATAAGTTGCAGGAGAGTTTGTTGTTGGTATTGTTGTTTTCTGTTCCTTTTAAACTAGCCCAGTTGATCTGGTCAATACTCTTAATTTCACCAAAAGAATCTACTAGGTAGTTTAAACGGAAGAGCGACTTCCAGAAAGTGGTCAGGTGTGCCGCAGGCTCTTGGAGAGGCACGTACGCCAGAGTCTGAAGGTCTGCATATAGTGACACTGTCCAAGCAGAAGGCGCTTTGGTTGGAACCTCCCCACTGGTTCCTACTAACAGCAACCCTTGACTCGAGGGCTGCAGGCAGGGTGTTTTCTGTTTGGCCCTGGGGAAGATTTGAATGCCTCTCCACCTTGCTTCCTGGAAGCTCGATCAACCTGTTTGTGGTTCTTTCTCTGATGATTCACCTCCAAATCCCTGTGTATGCTGCAGAGTTCAGGGCACACTCCCATGTCAGAGAATAAGCTGGGCTGGAATGTGGATTCTCTGGAGTCCACCCCGATGGACTTGGACCCGTAGTCTAGGAGATCGCCAGGATGGAGGGAGGGGACTAAAGGTGCAGGGCACAGACGTCGGCTCCACATCTATACCTGCTCTTTCCTTCTGTACCCAGTTAGCTCTGAGCAAAAGCATTTAGCAACTAATTGCAGAATTTGTTCTCTCACGCCTGAATGTGATTTCTGTGAGGGAAGCAAGTGGACTTTTGTTGATTGCCATAGCAGCATTCATTGAACTTGGATCAAGTCTTCCCCCTCCGAGATGAACTGTCTGCCTAACTGCTCTGGGAGACCTCTGCTGTGGAAAGACAGAGTGCACGCACCTTTCCCGATCCTTCCACTCCTAACTAAAATGCTGGATGGCGTCTAAGACGACAGGAGAGCACTCTGCCTGGCTGAGGAACCTGGGGTTTCTTCTGCTCCCTCCAACCAAAAAGTGTTGATGGGCAGAGACAAGAAAACCTTGTGAAAGGACCAGAAGGGGGCAGTTTAGCAAGACAAAAATGCTCTGCAGCTGTAGCGGAAAAACCACAGAGAAGCTGTTAACCACTCCACCCGGACTCACCTGCCAAGCTGAGTGGGGAGCCCTGGCGTCACCTTGCTGGGCTGGAACGAGGTGCCCCACGAGGAGAGAACAAGTCTTCCATCCCCACTGAGTGGTGACAGGGCCGCCTCTCCCAGAGTGAGGCCCGGAAGGAGAGGCAGCAGGGAGCTCTTACACTGCCAGGTCTGGTGAAAGCATGGCGATAGGGGGAACACCAGAACTGCCACCCTACCCCATAGCAGGGTCCCTCCTCCAAGTTCTGCTGTGTAGCATCAGAGGAAGCAGCTGTGACAGAGCTTTAAATGGGCTACAGAGCATATGACATAGTACTCTGTTCTCCAGGTTGCAATTAAAAATCATGTATTATAGCAAGAACCAGGAAATCCTGAATGAAGAAAGACAAAAAGATGCCAACAATCACATGACAACGGTGTTGCATGGCAAAGCTTCGGGAGCAATTATCTCAAGACAAGAGTGCTCCAAAGAGGGTGGGGGAAAGGAGAGGAGGGAGCTCTCAGCAAAGGAGCAAAAGACACAAAGAAGGGCCCAGTGGAAACCTCAGATCCGAAAGGTAAGCAGCTGAAATGTGGCCCACTGAATGGCTCAGCAGAGAGGAGTGGGCGGAGGACAGGGCCAGGGAGCTGTGCAGGGAGCAGAAAAAATAGCCACAGAGACGGGGGTGACGGAGGATCCAACCCCGAGATGCTGGAGCTGCAGAGGGCAGAAGGAAGGCGAACGGGAAAGAGAACTGAAGACATGGGACTGCAAACAAGTTTGCTGAAGGATGGGAAATTGGAGATTCAAGAAGCTCATTAGACCCCCGAGGAGAAGCTGAGGAGATCCATATCAAGACGCATTTCTGTCAAATGTCAGAAACTCAGAAACAGAAGAAAAGGAAACAAATGGCATTTTACCTGCAGCAGGAAAATCGATTTGAGTGACAGCAGCTTCTCCTGGGAAAGCATTCAGGCCGGGGCGGGGTGCGGGGGTGCAGCACTGTTTTTCATGGGCTGGAACCCAAGTGCCACGAGCCATGAAAATGTCCTTGAGGACTGAAGTAAGTAGTGACCATTACAGCACACCTGCTCTTTCGGAACAATAAGGAGGGTCTTCAACAGAAAGAAGTGACAAAAGAAATATGGAAAATCGGAAAGGAAGAAGGAACAATGGAAAGATACAGGTAAAAAAAGCATTTTCCTTCTCCTCTGGAATTCTCTGAATTATATTTGGTGGTTGAAGCAAGTGTTATAAACCTGTCGGATGTGGTTCTCAATATGCGTGTATGGGAAGAATTTCAAGACATATTGTAAATGGAGAACAAAGGGACGCAGGAGTTTCTGTACTTCAAACTGGTCAAATGGTAATAGTAGTAGTATACTTAAACTGTGCATAAATAATGCCCACAGCAACCGCCAGACCAGCTATATAAACATCAATCAAAAGAAAGCAGGGATGACCATACCAGGTAGACTTCAGAGCAAAGGATATTGCTGGACACAGAAATGCTATGCAGTGATAAAGAGGCACCCCCAAGAATTCAAGCCAAGAATAAATGAGTGGGATGCCTTTGAACTGAAAAGCTTCCGCACAGCTGAAGAATTTGTCAAGAGAGAACCTACAGAATGGGAGAAAATTGTTGCCTGCTACGCCTCTGACAGGGGACTAATATCCAGAATATGCAAAGAACTCAAAAAACTGAACACAAATAATGAAATCAATAAATGGGTTAGGGAACTAAACAAACTTTTCAATGGAGGAAGTTCAGAAAGCCAATAAATATATATAAATAAATATATTGCTACATCACTAGCAATCAGAGAAATGCGTGGCAAAAGTGGAGAATGTGGACAATAACATATGCTGGAGGGATTCTTGGGAGAAAGGAACACTATCATACTGCTGGTGGCACTGCAAACTTGTACAGCCACTCTGGAAACTGGTGTGAAACTCCTTTAAAAACTAGGGTTGGAACCAACTTATTACCCAGTTATCCCACTCCTGGGCATTTTCCCGAAAGAGCTAGAATCGGCATACTACAGAGACACAGCTACATCAAGATTTATAGCAGCTTAATTTACAATAGATAAGCCATGGAACTGACCCAGATGCCTCTCGCTGGATGAATGGATTTAAAAAATTGTGGTATATATACACAATGGAGTTCTACTCTGCTATTAGAATGATATCATGGCATTTGCAGCCATGTGGATGGAGATGGAAAAAATTATGCTGAGTGAAATATCCCAAACTCAGAGACTTAAGGGCCAAATGCTTTCTGTAATATGTGGAAGCTAGAGTACAACCTAAGACAGGATGAAAGTTAGCTAAGCTTAAATCATAATCTCAACATAATAATGTCACATAAGCAGAGAGAACCGCAACTATGAAGGTGAGGTGAGAAGGGAGGGAAGCAGGGAGGAGAGGGAGGGATTAGGGGGGTTATCAATGCAACTGGGAGCTCTTGACTCCCATGAGAAGCCTAACTATATACACAGGCAGACAGAGAAACTCAGAAATTTCAAAAATTAACGTCCATGCATTTGCTCATTTCTATCTATAACGTGGGGGTATTGCAGAGGAGACATGAGAGCGGGGAGTGGAGATCCTGGACTAGGATCAGCCTTACTTTGTCAATATCCATGTATGCATGAAGGTGTAACAGTGATTCCCTCCAGTATGTAAGACCATGCCAAACAAACAAACGAAAAAGAGGCTCCCCAGCAGGGGAGAGTCATGCACTGAGCAGTGAGCTCCAGAGCAGGTGGAGTGAGAAGGGGACCTCAACGCCCCATGGAACAGCGGCATAGAAAAGCAGCCACAGCCTCCTGAGACCTGTTGACCTTGGGAGGATATTCACCCAGCAGCCGAATCCACGCTCATTTTGGGGGCCCATAAAATATTTGCAATGATGGACCATATCCAGGGACATAGAGCAACCTCAATTTTTAAGAAATGGAATCGTATAGAATGTTTTTTTGTGAGTATGTTGAAATCAAATTAGAAATCAATAGCAAAAAGATTCTAGGAAGATCTCCAGATCCTTAGCAGTGAGCAGTACACTTCTAAGTAATCCACGGGGCAAGGAGGACGTCTCAAGGGAAATGGAAGATGCGGTGACATGCAAGACAATAGCGGATCACATGCAAAGCCTGCCACAGCAAAGGCAGTGCTCAGAGGGAACGTGGCGCCACACCGTGCTTAGGTTTTGAAGCACTTGGATCAGTGATCCAAGCTGCTGCCTTAAGATGGTAGAACTAGTGAAATAAACAAAACAGGCGGGATCCAAGGAAGGCATTAATACAGAGCGGGCAGAAGTCAGAAATGGGAAAGAAGACAGCAATAGAGAAAAGGACCCCAAACCTGGATACTGTTAAAAGATTAATGTAATTGACAACCCTCGGAAAAGACCCACACGGGCTGAGAAGAGGCAAAGTATCCACATCAGGAGTGCAGCGAGGTGTCACTAGAGACCCAGCGACATCGAAAAGAGCAGGCGGGGTTTTGTCACCACCACAAAGAGGTGAGTAGCTGCAGCGATTCACTCTTCAGGAGTGTCTCCATTTATCAAAACATCGTACCCATAAATGTATATATTTGTCAGATGATTTTTGAAAGAAGTGAATCATCTGTGCGTACATACATACATGCTGTATTTTGCTTTTAAAAATAACATCCTTGAAATGACCAAAATAAAGATATGAAAAGCAGGTTAGTGATTGCCAGGAATCAGGACTGAGGGCAGGTAAGGAAGAAAGTGAGTGTGGTCACAAAAAGGAGGCAGTAGGGCCTTTCAGGTAAAGGGATCCTCCTGCATGTGGACTCTCTGGTTGTTGATTGCCTGCTTGTGATACTGAGCTGCTGTCTGCCACGTGTTACCATGGTGGAGCTGGGTAAAAGGTATACAAGGTCTCTGTGTTTTCTTTCTTTCTTTCTTTCTTTTTTTTTTGTAGCTTTTTTTGCTGTTATTATTTTTGGTACCAGGGACGGAACCCAGGGGTGAACTACATCCCCAGCCCAGTTTTATTGTTTATTTTGAGACAGGGTCTACGTTGCTTAGGACCTAAGTTGCTGAGGCTGAATTTGAACTTGTGATCCTCCTGCCTAGCATATAAATCTACAATTATCTCAAAATCAGTTTAATGAAAAAAGATCACATGTAAAAACTCCAACATTTTATTTTTTCTAATTTTTATTAAGGAGTTATTTTACAGTCACAAATGTATATAAAGTAACAATATGATACGCATTTGTTCTTAAACCAGAATTACCCCCATATCCCAGTCTCTTGATTCTTCTATATTTTGCCCCCACAAGTGATATAAATGCTTAGATTGTGAATTTTCCTGAATTAAATGATTATGTAAGTATTATTTGGATCCTCAGGGGGGTAAAGAGTTGCTACCTTGTTGATTGACACCCTAGATCCCTCTTCTCCTCCCTCCCCCCATTTATTCCCTTCCCCTCCTCCCCATTCCACGGATCTATGGTTCCCCTAGATTATGTGTTGCTATGCTTTTGCTGGGTATAATACATGAAACTCCAACATTTTAAAAGTAAAATATGAGATTGCATCTGCACTATCGTTCATTTTTAAAATTAACGTGATTGCGTCTAAGCTAAAATAAATGGAAATCTCCCACAGTTTTTTTCATTGAACCGTTGAATTAGCCAGCAGGGTTATTACCCATTTTATTATATTTTATTTTTTATTCTTTGTAGCTGTATCCCCAAAACAAGTTATTTTAAAAAATTAAAAAGTTGAAGTTAAGAAAAAAGAAAAATTATCCAAAAGTATAGATGCCAGTTACAAAATAATGGAAAGGTAGGAGAAACATAGTGAATTAAGTTCACTATGCTTAATTCACTGAATTAAGCAAGCAGACCCCTTGGCTAAGGATTTTAAATGCGTGCAAGGGTCTGATGGACTGCAGGTGGAGAAAGAGGAATCAACATCATTTGACACTTTTCCAGCCTGTGAAGCTTTTGATACTCTGACCTGTTTTGGGCATTTGTTGGGTTGCGTAATAAACAGTGACTTGTCCCTGACTGGCCAATGATTTGTGCCTCTTCCAGAGCCGATTCGTACTCCTTTGCTGTGCTGTGCCTCAATGAGTTCTCTCCCTTGTTCCCCCTCCTTTCTGTTTTCCCTTCCAGATCAACATGCTTCTCAATTTTAAGGATGACAAAAGTGATTGTCCGTGTCCTGAAGAAATTCGTGACCAGCTTTTGGATTTCCATGAAGATCTGATGACACATTGTGGTAGGATCTTCTTGATCTGTTATGGCTATTAAATGTACATCTCCATATGTGTATATACTGGTTCAGAATCAAGTATCTAGGGGCAGAGTTCTGTTATAAGTCCATACAATGATCTTTATCATGGCGGCACAACTCACTGGCCCTGTGTGGCAAGTCCCAAGGGTCAGAAAAACCAGAGGCTGTAAGCTAGAGCTGAAGAGGGTTGAGAGCCTCTCTCTCCCACCTTTGTGCCCTCGGCACCAGGAATCAGGAGGCGGGAGGGATGGGACTTGTGGGCAGAGGCTTCTGAGAGAGAGTTTGCATGTGAAGTCGGTTTAGTCAACAGTTGTGGAGCTTCCACTGGAGCAGATGAACAAGTCCTGGAGATGTGCCTGTGGTTAGTGGTGCTGAACTGTGAACTTGAAACTTTAAGAGGGAAAGCTGCGTGTAAAGCGTTCCAACAGACAACAAAAACAACAAAAAAAAAGAAGAAGCCCAAGGAAACATAGAGGTGATGGATTGCACCTAGTGTCTGATTGTGGTAATGGTTTCATGGGTGCCCATCTGGGTCTAAACAGAGCACATTGTGTACATGAAATATGTGTCAGTTATATCCCAATAAAGTTTTTTTAAGAAGAAAGTAACTTGATGATGAGCTGCTATATTTAAGCCTGTTGTAGGGCCATCTTTCAGGATGGGCCTGGGAACTCCAGCACGTCTCTTGATAATTAACGAGTGCCTGAGGAACCCCTCCGTTGCTATACCAGTCCGCATCTGTTAAGGGAACTCTCCCCTCTGTCTATTCTGAGAACTTTTAAAATGGAATTGATTAGAGAGCTGGATGTGCAGTTCTTTAATCCTTCATGACGCAATGTGGATAGGGTCTGTGATTCAATGAAAGAAAATGGATTAGTCATTTGTATGTGAGCTATATCGATACGAAGAGGTGCGTATCTCACATCACCAGCGGGATAATGTTTATCCAGTTTTAATGAAGAGAATAAAAACATTGCCTTGCATTTTAATTCATTTTGTGAATGAAAACCACTGAATGATGGCCTGAAAATTATACCACGTGTAGACTGTAACCAAAGGCAACTCTAAAACAGTGGAATTATCACTACAGATGGAAGCATCGCTGGGTGTAGGGCACCTAACTGTGCCTGCTCTCTCCAGTTATCCAGATATCACTGATAACTTTGAGAAGGACAAGCACAGGTTGGAAGTTGGGTGTGGGGAGGGCTGGGCTTCTAGAGTCAGAGAAGCCAAAGGGGCCGCCCCAAGAACAGAACCATCTTCGTTCTTAGGAGTGACCTCGTGACTTTTGCCGTTTGTATTTTGTACTGGTTGTCAGTAGCCCTGATCTCTGGTGGGCAAGTTGCTTAATCAAATACTCTAGAATGTTCCAGACATTGCTCAAAGCTATGGAGGAAAAAGGTTGTGAAGCCTGAGAATGATTTCTCCAACTGGTTGTTTTTTTTTTTTTCTTTTTAATTGAGTTTCCCTTTTCTCCTTCCTCTGCTTTTTTCACACTAGGAATTGAGCTGGATGAAGATGGGTCTCTGGATGGAAACAGCGACTTAACAATCAGAGGGCGTCTGCTATCCCTGGTAGAAAAGGTGACATACCTGAAGAAGAAGCAAGTAGAAAAGCCGGTGGAGAGTGGCTCCAGGAAGTCCTGTAAGCACTTGAGGGGACGGGCACAGCTCCCCAGCCGCTGGCACGGTCACCCTTTGAGAGCCAGCGAGGTCACTCTGTGCAGCGCCCAAGAGTCCTACACTCCAGTAGATGCCAGTAGCTCCCAGGAGCAGACACAGTGTGGAACTGTGTGTGGGTGGGGAGGGAGCAGCATGGCAGGGTGGGGGCTCCCCAGGCAGCGCCACCTTAGCCTTGGCTGGAGACCACTAACAGAAAGCATAAAGAGAGCAGTCTCGGGGCTGGAGCTGTGGATCGATCGGGGCTAGAGCGCTTGCCTGGCTTGCGTGAGGACACGAGTTCAAACCCCAGCACCACGTACACAACAAAGTGTTGGAGCAGCAAAAGCCACACGAAAAACTAAGTGAAGTTGATTCTCTTTCACTGTCCCTCTCTCTTAAAAAAAAAAAAAAAAAAGAGAGAGAGCAGTTTAACCTTCATCTCCAAATGTTACACCTGCAGTTGATTTTCATTATTACAGCAAGTCAAAGTATTGTGCTTTCTGGTTTATCTGTATCCCATTTAACCCCGAGCAATGCTGCTACTTCTTGAAACTAAACAAGCCACCCTGGGGCTGTGGGTCTCTCTGGCCTTTGTCCTGAAGGGGTCTCAGAGCAGGTATGAGGGCTGCAGCTCGCGTATTACCCACCTCCGAGACACCCTTGATTTTAACATGCAACACTGGTTCATTAAGGGTTTTTTTTTCTGAAAGAAAAAAAATTACTGTAGTATTTATTCTTTCTAAATCTTTGACTTACAATGGAAAACCTTTATTTAGTTATATCTAAATATATTCTTCAGTCACAACCAAATTTGAGTCAGGTCATCTTCAAAAATCAAAAGTTCAAAGTTTCTTATAAATCACTTTTTACCATTAGCAGGTTTGTAATCTTAATCTATTAAAATGAGAAAATGGTTTTGAGATATACAGAAATATGTTGGCATTTGGTTTATTTTTTAATAAAATTGGTAGTTTCTTTTTTTCCTTAAGGTAATATCTTAGGTGCAAGATAAGCAGCTTTAAAAACAATCAGCCACTGTGTTAATGTTAGGAATTAAGTGTTACCTTACTATGTAGCCGCATCAACCCCACCTAATGTTGATAGTTTTATTATTTATTTTAGAGGTTTAAAAGTTTCTATTTCAAATCAGCTATTTTTCATGTTATTTTGCAAGAAATCTGTGTGTGAAATAACTTTTCACTATGATACCACTTTATGATTAAATCCTTTTTAACCATGTTTCAAGAGACAAATCTTGGACCTACATTTAAATAAAATATAATTATATGTAGTTACCATTGCTAACCACACCACTGCAGAGATAACTGGAGGAACACTTCCTCAGAGTATCTGTGGCTGACATTTGTAATGATGTTGCTGTCAGACCTTGTGGGAAGAAAACCAAGGACATAAAAGTTAAGCCCCCTCCTGTTGGTCATCACTCTTTATTACTGGTGCTCAGTTTGAAAAAGTGGTCACACCATTGAAATGGCTTCATTATAAAAATGGTTTTTAAAAGAAAAGTTCATTACTTGTCCTTGCTTGACCATAACTGATCTTTCTGGAAGTACAGGTAATATTTAAATGAAGTTTGTTTATTTTGAGGAATGTTCTTCACCCTTTCAGCTCTAGTACCAAGAGAGGTGGCCGCTTGGGGCTATTGGATATGGAGCTGAAATGGCCAACTGATGTCTTCTCTTGTTATTTTCCTTTTCCCACAATGCCTCTGCAGCCAGCCTTCAGCAATTGATTTCGGACACCATGGTTCGGTGGGCTCAGGAGTCTGTCATCGAGGACCCTGAGCTGGTGAGGGCCATGTTTGTGTTGCTGCATCGGCAGTACGATGGCATTGGGGGTCTAGTACGGGCTCTGCCCAAGACCTACACCATCAACGGTGTCTCCGTGGAGGACACCATCAACCTGTTGGCCTCCCTTGGTCAGATCCGTTCCCTGCTGAGTGTGAGAATGGGCAGAGAGGAGGAGAAGCTGATGATCCGTGGGCTCGGGTGAGTTGTGTAGGAGTTCGTGGCCCTGTGAATTCCTCCCAACTGTAATCCCAGTGGCAGTGCAGTAGGTGTGTTGCTGTGAACCTACTCTCTGCATTACACGATTGTTATATTAGATGGTCGCTTTTTCCTAGAGATGATGATGTTAGGCTAAACAGGAAAGTGGCTCACTTTTATAGCTAGATACTGCAACTAGCTTAGCATATTTAAAAAATTTCTCAGTAATGTGCAATTCTCGTTCTCTCTCTCTCTCTATATATATATGTATATATGTAAAATGTGGGATAATAAAACCACATTAAAATGTGTGGCAGGTTGGGGGAAATAGCAGCAGGAAGTATAAGCAGGTTAAAAAGTGAGTATGAAGGAAAGATATTTCAGAATATTTATTTACAGCCTGTCATTGGAAGACCTCCTGAAGTTTTTATCCCAAAGGGTGCGTGTTAAGGGAAAAGAATGTGGAATTCAGAGGGAAAGAATAGGATACAGGGAGGTTTAGTGAGTAGAGTAGTGCTGTATATATGTGCATTTGAGCAGTCATTAAGAAAGGTGTATAGGGGCTGGAGCAGTGGCTCAGCAGTTATGGCACTTGCCTGGCATGCGCAAGGACACGGGCTCAAACCCTAGCACCACATACACAACAAAGTGTCAGAGCAATGAAAGCCACATGATGAAAGCCACGTGAAAAACTAAAGTTGATTGTCTCTCTCTCTCTTAAAAAAAAAAAAGTAGGTGTATAGTCTGGGGATGTGAAAAGAAGATGATATAACAATTACAAAAATAAACTATAAGTAAAGCTACATGATATTTATAAGAAAGATACCTGAAGAAGTAAAAACCTGGACTGTGGAAGTGTTGAAAAGTAATGAGAAAACCCCAAATGTTCAGCAAACCAAAACAAAGCAAAATAGATAACACTAATGTCATACAAATACCAGGCAGAAAAGATGAGGAAAGAAACTGCTATGTGAATAAAATAGGACAAAAGAAGCAAGGAAATGGATCGAAGAAATCTAGAGTAGGTTCTGATGAAAAAGAATAAACAGGTTTTTTCTTTGACAGAACTCAAAAATAATCCTTAGGGAACAGAGGATGTAAGAATACAGATTGCTTAATACCATTTACATACATGGTAAACTCAGAAAGCAAAACTCTGTTGCTTGTGAACCTGTTGAGTATTTAAAATTAGGATAATAGTATATCTGCTGTAGGGGTGAAATATAAAGGAATCAAGAGACTGTGCTGTGGGGGTGACTCTGGTTTAGGTTCAAATGCATATCCTATTGTATGCATTCATGATTGTACAACAATTCAACTCCTTAATTACATTTAAAAATAAAATTATAATAGTTACACAGCAAAAATAAGCATACTAGTAGGACAAAGTGGGAAAATAGGAGAGTGTACACACAGGAGCAGGTTATAGCTCTCATGTGTGACGGCATGAGCGTGGGTCTCTTTGAGTACCAACATTTAATACATGGGAAAGGTCTCTCCTAGTAAGCAATCTCAACCAAAGACAAAGGAAACTCTCCCGGGAAATGGAGACCACTCCTTAAATGAACAGAGAGGAACTCTGTGTCATCAGCAGATGCCACAATTAATCCATGATCAGACTCAAAATGACATAGCTTTACATTCATAAAAGCATAAATAAAATTCTGAGTTTTGTGATATTAGAAATATTTCACCAAAGAACAGCTTACCTACTGAGCAGCAGAATTGTTCATCTACTTAAAACTAAGTTGCTAAAATTTATCACATGACAAAATGAGTGATTGGTAATCAACTAAGGAATCAGACGAAGAACTTTCTGTTGTCTTGAGGGATATAGGTGTTTTCTTATTAGCAAATGTCTTTTCTTGATAATGCATTGATTTGATTTTTATAAATTTCTGAGTGGAAAGCAGTACAGACGTTAAGAAACAAAAGTCATCGGTGATACTTCCTACTAAACTTCATGATCCTGAGAAATGCCTTGACCCACATTGCAATAACATTGAATGCAGTAATGATGATGGGAACCACTTCAGACGTCCTCTGCTTCCATTTCTTTAAGCTGCCTGCCCATTTTAATGAGCTGGTTTATTTACATCCAGAATTCATATGCATTTAGTTTCTCTGGAAATATGTTTGCTTTCAAGTATTTCTCCAGAGTAACATGAAGGTAGCAGAAAAGAATACTACTGTGATTATATATGTGAATGCTGGATGCTAAAAACCAGCATGTATAGAAAAATCAGAGTTATCTTGATATGAATAATTTTATAGGAATTTTCATATAAACACGAATAACACTGGTTATTGTTTCTGTACAAAAAAGTTGAATACATGTTGGGATATCCAAAGAATGAGGAATAAATGTCTGAAATGCATTTCTTATAGCTAAAGTTTACATATGTAGTACATTTCTTGTCTTTGGAAAGAATGGACAACTTGTATGTCACTTTTGGTAGGCTATCTGTATTTCTGAGGAAAACTCATTGATGTTTCTGGTGAAACTACGATTACTCTTGCTTTTCTGCACACATAAATTATTTCTAAGGACTTATCAGGATTTCAGGAAAATCTTCATTCACACTTTGCTCTGAGCACTCTGCTCTCCCACACCTCTGTCCTTTCCAGGGATATCATGAATAATAAAGTGTTTTATCAGCACCCCAACCTCATGAGGGCCCTGGGGATGCACGAGACAGTGATGGAGGTCATGGTCAACGTCCTCGGAGGTGGAGAATCCAAGGTAAAGGAAAGTCTTGATTCTTGCGGTGCAATTTAGCATAATCTATAGTACATGGATCACAGAGAAGTCACAAGATTGGGAATCCTTTTGAAAGATCGCTTTTTAAAAAATATCTATGGACCATACACAGAAATTTTTGAGGTTGACAGTTGGATGTACTACTAACTTTTTCCTTGATGTCAACAACAGTTTCTATTTTATGCTCTGTAATTTTTTGTTTCCCAAAGTATTCGCATTTGGGGGATATTTAGAAATGCTCTAAGTTAATACTATATTAATTTATTCTCCAATTTCAAATTGTAAGTCCGGTCTCATCCTATTACAAGTTTATGACACAATCCTATCCTTCAGACCCCACTGTTGCTCCTGACTGAGATCACGGTTGGGTCCACTCAGTTTCTGAGCCAAATCAGTACTTGGCAGTGATACTCAGGAATGTATGTGTTGTAAAACAGAAAAGTGAACTTTTAAGTAGCTAAAATTTAAAACAAAATTCTTGAAAAGCAAATTAGTAATGTAATAAGTAACTTGATATAAATCAGTATAATTTTATAGTTCCTGATATGTGCAATACTTTTCTATATGGTCAATTTCAAGCTGTGTCTTTTACAGTATGGGAAGAAGCCCATATTTACCATGATCAGTCTGTCTACCTTTATAAGCTCCACTGGATGTAAAAGTAGACACAGAATATTAAGAAAGGCCTCTGAGTGTCTGGGGAAAGAGGGGTGTGTTTGGTGGGGTCTGTCAGGCAGGTCCTCTAGTCAGGGGGCTCCTCTAAGCAGGCAAGCGGTGTGTGTGCCAGTCAGGGAGGTCGTGAATTCCCAGATTCTCAGTGGTAACGATAATGATAGCAGTAATAAGTCTGTGTGTGGTTCCAAGTACTGAACTGTGTATTCTTCAGAATTTTTCTCAATGTATCTTCTCCCTTTCTTACCTAAAGTATAAGTATCCATATTATCCCAAATTTACTGATCAGAATCAAACAGATTATTTGATTTCCCTGAGAATCACAGGTACCAGTAGTAGTTAGGAATCACAGCTGATTCCTAAGGCTCAGGCAGCCTTTGAGGTTAGGGCTGTAGATGAACTCTTGTTCTAACTAACTCATTGGTAGTTGTGAATTTCTGAGTAGGTGCAGGGCCTGATTTTGTTTGGCCCAGCATCTACGTGACTCACAGTCTGCACATTTGAAGGTGTTTTATATCAGAGGTTTGGCACATGAAGGTGAATGGACAGTGGGACCAAGACCTCAACTTCTGAACTCAGCTTTGTGGGGACCACTTGCTTTCAGTGGTTGACGAAACCTCCTTTCTGCAGGAAATCGCCTTTCCAAAGATGGTGGCCAACTGTTGCCGCTTTCTCTGTTACTTCTGTCGGATAAGTCGGCAGAATCAAAAAGCCATGTTCGATCATCTCAGTTACTTACTGGAGAACAGCAGTGTTGGCCTTGGTAAGCATGCATGGCTTTTACTTACTCTTTAAGGCAAAGTTACCTACTACTACACTTAAAAATCCAACTTCATGTTAACTATGGCACAGTCTCTGGATAGATGTTTCTCAAAAGACCACATACACCGTGTCCAATAGGTGTATGAAAATGTTCAGCCTCAGTAATCATTGGCAGAATGCAAATTAAAACCACAATGACATGTCACCTCATACCTGTTAGAGTGGCTGTTATAAAAACAGAAGAAGATAACAGGTATTGGAGAGAAGGGAAACCTTGCACATGGTTGGAGAAACTCTAGATTAGCACAGTTATTATGGAAAGCAGTTTGAAGGTTCTGCAGAAAGTTAAAAATATCACTACCACCTGATCCAGCAGTTTCACTTCCGGGTATGTGTCCGGCAAAGTGACATCACTGTGTTGAGGAGATGTCTACTCTGCTGTGTTCAAGGCAGCACCATTCACGGTAGGGAGAATCAGCCTCTGTGTCCATCAGCAGAAACGTGGTGTGTACCCATACTGTGGTTCTGCTTTCCCTTAAACAAATGGGAACCCTGTAAATTGTCACAATGGATAAAACTGAAGGACGTGACATTAGTGAAAAAAGCCAGGCACAGAAGGATAAATGCCATATGATCTCACTTATATGTGGAATCTGAAAAGCAAGCTTACAGAAGTAGAGAATAGAATTCTGGTCACCAGGGGATGACAAGGAGTTGGGGAGAGGTTGGCCGAAGACCACGTTTCAGTTAGGGGTGATGCATTCAACTATGTACCATAAGGTGACTATAGTTAGCAATGTCATGATCTTGAAAGTCACTTAGAGAAGGGATTTTAAGTATTCTCATCACAAAAATGAATAAGTTTCAAAGTGACACATATTTTAATTATGCATGTTTTAAACATGTTGTATACAATAAATACACATATAATTTTTATTAAAATAATTTGGAAAACGAAACTTTGGTGTAAATTGCTTCAGATTAGAACAGCCTGAATGGCCTTTGGAAATTCAATTTTAAAAGTGTGCTTTTATTATAGAGCTGGTAGTTTGAGCGCAATCCAGGTTTCATTTCCTATCCATTCTCATTAGCCTCTCCAGCTATGAGAGGGTCCACACCGCTGGATGTGGCAGCAGCCTCGGTGATGGACAATAACGAGCTGGCCCTGGCGCTGCGGGAGCCGGACCTGGAGAAGGTGAGCCTCGCTCACCCCGTGGGTGATGGGGAATGGGCTCCTGCTCAGCTCTTTCTCAGGACTGCTTAAATATGGACGACTGTGTTGTAGTTCCGTTAGGGTCTGGTATAGTATCATTAAACAAAAGGAATTAACATTTTAATCCTACTGCACATTATGTTACAGTTAAACGCTGTAAAGATCAAGAAGTTTGAAATGGGACATCTCCTGTGACTGCCAGAGTTTTCTATGGTACAGGAATCAACTCAGTTTATCTGTGTTCTTGGATTCTTGTCTTTTCATAGTGTCTGCTGTGACTGTCCTTTAATGATAGTTTCCGTTTCTTCAAAGGTGGTTTGAAATATGTCACACCTACATTTTGAACCGTACCTGCGTTTGTGTATTCCACAGGGCATCAGCCACACACAAAGGCCGTGCACTCTAAGCGTATTTAGCTGCATGCATGCTGACCAGCATGTGGAGAATTTTCACCCCAGTGCCCTGCAGTAGCATCCCACGTGGTCACCTCGTCCTTCCCTTGGTCCCCTGGAGTGATGGGCGTGTTCCGTGTCTTGCAGGAGGATGTTTTTGCAGATGGATGCCTCTCTCAAAGCTCATTGGGTTTACACTTTAAATAGATGGCTCTGCTGCATCTCACCTATGACTCCATATTATTGATACACATTTTTAACTATATTAATTATTTCTTTTCAAAACCAATTTATCCTTGGCTACACACAGCTGCATTTTAAGTTACACCTCTAACAGCATGTTTATAATGATAATTTCTTTTGGAATTTCTTTTAAAACTAAGTCTCTTATGAAATATTGTAAAGGGACCAACATTCATTTAAGACAAAATGTTTTAAAACATTTAAAGCTGGGCAGGGGTTTTTGATGCACTCCTGTTCAACAATACTGAAAAGTAGGTGGTATATAGGTGAGGATCCCTTACCTGAAATGCTTGGAGCTGGATTATTTTTCAGGCTTGGGGGTTTGGGGATTGTGGAATATTTGCATACACGTTCTGAGAGATCTTGGAATGGGCTGAAGTCTGAACCCCCTCCTCCCATCACCTGGAGGTGGTCTTGTAGGGTGCTTTTAGTGCACGTGTCTTTTGACTACAGTCTGTCATATGAGGTCAAGTGTGGAACTTTCCATTTGTGGCATCATCTTGACACTGAGGAAGTTTTGAGATTTGAAATATTTTTGATTTTTTATGGTTGAATGAAGGATTCCCAGCCTGCATCACAAGTCTTCTAGACACAGAAGCAGTGGCTAAAACGCACAAAGAGCATCTGGAAAGTAGAGCAGTTCTCTTATGAGGAGGATGTTTGACTGTGTTTTCTTTCTCTCTTTTTAATTTGTTTTGGGTTTTTAAGGCATGCATTAGATAAGATTATACAATAAGTAGGGAAGTGTGGATTTTAACTTGCTCTAACTCAGCCTGCAGTTTTCCCTTCCCCAGCTTCCCATTTTTTTATACATACATGGCAATAGGGTATGCATCGACATACTTATAACAGTGGGGAGTGTACCTCGTCTTAACCCAGTTCCCAGTGTTTCCCTTTTCCCTCGCTTCCTCCCACCCCCTGTTCTTGTAAGATATGCTTGACCATAGGATATAGTATAACTTACTCTAGTTGGTGGGACTGCAGACTGGTACAACCACTCTGGAAAGCAGCATGGAGATTCCTCAAAAAGTCAGGAAGGGGTCCACCATTTGGCCCTGCTATCCCGCTCTTAGGTTTATATCCAAATGACCTAAAATTAGAATACTGCAGTGATGCAGTCACAACAATGTTCATAGCAGCACAAATCACAATAGCTAAGCTATGGAGCCAAGGTGCCCTTCAACAGATGAATGGATAAAGAAATTGTGAAACCCACACAAAGGAGTGTTACTCAGCCACAAGGAAGAATGACATTATGTCATTTGAGGGCAAATGGATGGAACTGGAGGATATCATGCTAAGTGAAATAAGCCAGTCTCAAAAAACTGAAGGTGGAATGTTCTCTCTGATATGTGAAAGCTAACCCAAAATAAGAAAAAGAACAGAGGAACAGACAAAAGTGAAAGAAATAGAGGAAGGAGGAATGAAATAGGGGAAGTTCGTGGAGGAAATCAGACAACTTTCTCACGTTCATATATGAATACATCATAGTGAATCTCATCAATATGTATATCAACGAGTCAGTAAACTAAAAAAAATACTACTAGAATAGAGGAAATAAAACAGGGGGCTGGGGGCAGAGAAAAGGGAAATACTGGATTTGGGTTTCCTTCCTTCTCAGTGTGTCTCCTCTCACTCCCCTACTAACTTATGCTGCATTTTGAAAATAAACCACCTCTTTTAAATATCTGTGCATCTCAGGTTGGTCTTTCCATATCTTGGATTTGGTTTCTACACTGGACCAGAGGCTATTAGACATTTTTAAGCTTGTAAAAGACGTCTGCTGTGGGTCAAGGTCGCAAATGATATGAAGTTCGGGAACATTATTCTTTCATGGAGAAGGTTCATACGTTTTTCGTGACCACACTTTATTATATTTAAATATTTCCCAGTTCTAAGATTTTACTAAAGGGATTCATGTGGATTATTGTGAGGTTAGAAAGAACTTTAAAAGCAGCTTTTGTTTTAACATCCTCTGAGGATATCACGTGGTGTGCCTGCTATAAATTCTGATGACTTTCGTTCAAAGGGTGACACTGTGCTTACGCTCTTGTTCCTAGGTGGTCCGTTATTTGGCTGGTTGTGGCCTGCAGAGCTGCCAGATGCTGGTGTCTAAGGGCTATCCAGACATTGGGTGGAATCCAGTGGAAGGAGAGAGATACCTCGACTTTCTCAGATTCGCAGTCTTCTGTAATGGTAGGACCAGTCTTTTTAAGTCATTATTAGAAGTGCAAGACAATAATGATTCATCCTAGCATTTTCATGAAGGAAGTCAATATTAGTAAAGAAATTATACATTTTACAATCAGTAAGAGTTTTCATAGTAATAATTTATTATACAATATTTGCATTAATAATGCTTTCATTTTTTAAATTAAAATCTCTAGGTACCCAGATTCTTATAAATTTTTAAATTGGATCGTAATAATTAGGACTATGACATATTTTCCCATGAGAAGTCAATGAGTAGCATGTGTGTATAACGTTTTTCTTAAATAATCTTAGCTATTAAGTGAAGGAAAGAAATTGATTATTCTTTGTATCCATCGAGCTAGTAATTTGGGTTGTTCTGGCTTTGCTAGTGCATTCTTAGGCTTAACATACAGCCGGAAGTGAGAAATGATCACTGTAGAATTCACTGCTCAGAGCTCTTTGTTTCCCTTTGACTCCAGGGGAAAGTGTGGAAGAAAATGCAAACGTGGTGGTGAGATTGCTCATTCGGAGACCTGAGTGCTTCGGTCCGGCTTTGAGAGGGGAAGGTGGGAATGGTCTTCTTGCAGCCATGGAAGAAGCTATAAAAATAGCGGAGGATCCTTCCCGAGACGGACCCTCTCCAACCAGCGGGTCCAGCAAAACACTGTAGGTCTTATAGGCACCCTCACATGTAAATTATGCTACTTGGTGAGGTTTACAAAATATATTAGGCATTCTACAGTTTGTAGTCCAGTTTCTGCTACTGATGACTTCTCCCCTTGAAAGTAAAATGTCCCATGTAGGTAAGAACAGATGGCGTTTACTGCTGGAATAGGTTGAATGAGCAGAGATCACTGGGGGAAATGGTAATTTAGCAGAGTGAAGTCCAGGCTGTAGGAGGATAGCGCATCTCGCAGAGCTTTCTGGGAAGCTAGGCAAGTGGGAGCAATGGGATTGGACTGGGCTTCGGTGGCAAAGTAGTTCAAATGAGTTCTTAGGATGCTCTCAGAGAAAAAGACCTGTAGCAAGAGAGTAGGGAACTGGACCAAGAGGCTCTGGTAGCAGAGAGAAAAGAAGATGTCATTCTGATCAATAGAATGCTTGTCAAGGTAGTGGACGCAGGGATGGAGGTGGCCACTGATATTTCTCCTCATTAGACATTGTCAGTACTTGATTCTGTATGGAGGTAGGTAATCCTGTTTGTCGGGGCCTTTATATTTTTCAAATGTGGAGGTGGATGACCCTTGGGACGTTTCTGTATTCGCAGTGCTTGCCCCATTGGGAAAAATAAAACAGGGCTTACTGGGGGCAAATTTTCAAGCAGAGATGTAGCAGAGGGCGTGCAGTTCTACATGCGCTCATTCTTGCCAGCGTAGACTGAGCATGGGTGTTCTCTCCAAACCGTGCCCAGCGTTCCAGTCCGAGAAGCTTCCAAGAGCAAGAGTGAGCATCTGCTCCATGCTTCTCAGCCATGGAGGAACCGAGTCTCTCTCGCAGCAGATTACACACCTGGAGGTCCCAGGTCCAGGACCAAACTAGGTGTGCACTCGAGGAACAAGGTGTCCCCTGAGGCTTCATGTCATTCTGTAGACTGCCACTTTCTGCTGAGGCAGTGTCTGCCAAGTTACCAAGGTGGAAGGACCAGATCTTTCAGGGCTTCTGGACCTGTCTCTCTTTAGCCAGACAATGAAATCCTTGTATTTTCTTCACAGAGATGGGGAGGGAGAATGCTGGATTTTGAGTAGGGGGAGGTGAGAGAGGGAGTAGGCAGTGTGCAGGTGGCTGAGTACCTTAATGAACTTTGTGACATTCTCACCCTGGACTGAGCACTCTTCTGGGTGCCTGGCATGAACACCTTGTACGACGCCTCTGTCCCCCTCTCTCTTCATGAGTGCCACTTATAAATGTCTCAGACTTACTTAGAATGGGTCCTTCCATCAGTTATTTTCTGTGTTAACCTGCTGCCACTGAAACTAAGTGAACTCCTTCAAATTAGCAATTCTTGTTTTCCCTTTTGAAGGAAATGGTATGAAAATTCCTGCAGATGTGTCCCTGGTGATAGACTCGCCGCTCTTAACTCAGTGTTATTTTCCTTTAAAAATGCCAACCTATACCTTTAAAGCATCTATGAAGAGTTTGAGGGAAAAGAATATGCCGCCGTACAGGTGCCTTGCCTCTGAGAGACGTGTCATATGCATGAAATGCCAATGATCCCATTTGCTTTCTGTTTCTTAAAAATAAAAAAAAAAAAACCATGAAAGTGATACAGAAGAGGAGGAAGATGACACCATCCACATGGGGAATGCCATCATGACCTTCTATGCAGCCCTGATTGACCTCCTGGGGCGCTGTGCTCCTGAGATGCACGTGAGTGCGGCCGTCCTCACTGATTTGTGTTAAGAGCCAGGCTGGTAAAGATCGCAGCGGCATCCAAACCCATGCTATCCACGCTCCGTTAGGAACAGTAGACGCGGCCTAATTGCTCAAAGAGGGCTTAGTTGCAAATGTCTTGTTGGTTGTAAAAATTAGTAGAGATTTTAGTTGATAAAGGGCTTAGTCACTTGCATGTCTCTGAAACTCAGCCTCCCTCAGTTTTAGGAAGAAAAGAATATATTTTCACTGCCCAGTTTCCTTAACTCTCATAGAAAGCTACCTTTCCCACTAAGCTGGTTTCTTTAATACAACATTTAGCTCTTTCTGTGCTCACTGCTGGTTTAGAGAAAGGTGCAAAGAGTGGAATTAAGATCCTTAGAGATGAGCATTTTCTAAAACTTTCTAGTTAAAATTAGAGTTTCCTGGAATAATACTTTTACTCTGTAACACATTTGACTGTTTTCTGTTTTATTTTATTCTAATGAATACTTTTTCTTTTTTAAGAGAAAGAGGTATAGCGAGAGAGAGAAAGACAATTGATTTTATTTAGTTTTTCAAGTGGCTTTCATTGCTCCAACACTTCATTGTGTACGTGGTGCTGGCGCTCGAACCTGAGTCCTTGTGCATGCCAGGCAAGTGCTGTAACTGCCAAGCTACTGCTCCAACCCCCAAATCAATACTTTTATCCTATTGTTGGTATTTAAAAAAATGCCACCCAGTACTCATAAAAACGACCTTCATGATCTGTGAAGGGAACAACCTAGTTGGTTGTTGAAATATGCTGACAGGGGCTGGGGCAGAATGGTTAAGAACTGGAGGTTCACTTCTAAACTAGCTGGCACGCCACACCAGAGTTGCTTACGGGCACAGCACTTTCTCCCCTGCTCTTGGCATCTTTTTGGTTTGGTCTTTTTCACACCTGGAGGTTAACACTTGGTGTCCTCTTCTGTTGGGAGCAGAGGAATTACATGATAGAGAAATGTCAGAACTTTAGAACCTTGGGTCTGATTACTGTAAAGCAGTTTGTGCTAATGAGATCTTTCATTGCAATCAATGGGGACAGATTATTGGACATTCGTTTAAGGCTGGAGATATAGCTCGGTTGTAGAGCATTTGCCCAGAATGTGTGAAGTTGTGGGTTTTATCCCCAGTACTGGGGGAAAAAAGTGTGTGCTAAAGGTGATTGAGTTTATTGTAGGCAAAAATGGATAATTACTAGCAACACATAATCTAGGGGAACCATAGACATGTAGGGGGCAGAGGAGGGGAGAGGAGGGGAGATAGGGGAGAGAAGAGAGATGGGGAGGGATATAGAGAGACAGTCAACAATGTATCGTATTCTTTACCCCTTGAAAGTCAAATAATACTTATGCAATCATTTAATTCAGGAAAATTCACAATCTTATACATATATGTATTTATATTTGTTATAGGGGCATAATATAGAAGAATCAAGAGACTGGGAGTGAATGATGTAGGGGTAACTATGGTTTAGGATCAAATGCATATCATATTGTTACTTTATATGCATTTATGATTGCACAACTACTCAAGTTCTTAATAATAAATGTATATAAAAGTTACAGGGACTGGAGCGGTGGCTTGGTGGTTATGGTGCTTGCCTGGCATGTGCGAGGATGTGGGTTCAAACCCCAGCACCACATACACAGTGAAATGTCAGAGCAATGAAAGCCACATGAAAAACCAAATAAAATTGATTCTCTCTTTTAAAAAAAATTGATGCTTACAGTATTGGTTATTTTTCCCATCAGTAAAAATGATCAGATGAACCAAGAGAGTTTATCCCAATATATAGAATCTCTTTTGCTCAGTTGTCATGTCTGTGTTATGGGGTGCAAAATAAATAATAATGACTCACTTTGGCAGTTCTGAAAATACTTCATCTTCACAACCATTAGTCCTCCTGTGGGTCAGAAATCCTGCTTGGGTTCCTAGCCTGTGATACAGGAAGCAGACGCCTGTCCTGGCTCTAGGACCTGGTGGCCTGGATTCTTGACTGCATCTTCATTCACTGGCCTCTGGGGAACTTCACCAGCCAGTGGCAGTCGAAAGCACCCTTAGGGTTCAGGTCCACCACTGCCACACATTGTAAACACAACCTAGGCAAAGTCAGGGTGGAGGTTCAATGGATTTCTCATTACAAGACCAGAAAGGGCTGTATCAGTCTTAAATATTAGTGCATGCTCAGGGACTAAAGATGATTATTTCGCTTTGTGTAATTGATCTTGTGGGGGCGCATCTATATGTTATTGGGGTAGAAGGGCTAAAAATTCTTAGACCTGTAAGATTTTCTTGTCTTTTCATACCCAAAAAGGATAAAAACTGGGTTCTAATGGGTAAACCATGACCCAGACCATGATATAAATATATAATTTATTTATTTTTTTTAAATTAGAACTGGGGGCAAGTAAGTATCTTTCCGTAAGCCTGAATCAGAGTTTCTGAGAGAGGACTAATTTTACATGTATACCCAAAAGAAAATTATCTCAGACCTCGATTTCCATTCTTGGAAATTTCCTAGACACAACCACAGGGTTGATTTCACTATCTCACTCTCATTTCCCTTTGTCTTTCTTCCTGCCCAGTTGATTCATGCTGGTAAGGGAGAAGCCATCAGAATCAGATCTATTCTGAGGTCCCTAATTCCACTGGGAGATTTGGTGGGAGTCATTAGCATCGCCTTTCAGATGCCAGCAATAGCTAAAGGTAAGGCCAGCTTCCGTTCTGTGAGACTGAGGGGACTGGGAAGGCAGGGTCATCTAAGTAATCCACATCCCCTCCTGGTCCCCCCCCCCCAGCTGTCCCACAGAAGATTCCATAAAAGGAAATCACTGGACAGTGTTCTAGTATATGAACTATTTCCCATTCTCGTGGTTTTTAAACACCTCTGTTTCTGATGATGATAATCTTCATTCTCTACCTGATGTCTCAGGCAGTTCCCAGAGGAAAAGAAACAAGCACTTCCGCCTTCCTCTCCCCTTTCCCTGCTCCTGACCCTGGGTTCTCACTCTTTCTAGACCTCAGCTCCTTTATCATGCTTCCCTTTAGTTCTCATGATCACTTTCTTGAAATGCAATTCTTTTCAAAGCAGCAACCATAGCTTTTGACTTTGAGATTTAAAAAAAATCCCTGTGTGGTGTGTTATAAAGCGTGTTTTTCAAGACTAAGGAGAAAACTTTAAAAAGATTGCAGGAACTATCAGAGACAACTGAAATATATGCTAAATCCCAAATGGTATTTATTTAAAAAATGCTTTTAAGAATATCACCGTTGAGTGGATACCTATTTATATGTCACGGGGTGGGTAAGCATCATAGACTTATCAGATTTTTAGGATGTTTTAACACTAAAGAGAATAAAAACTATGCATCTAGTGTGTAAGAATGTTGGCCTAGACCATAGTGTATGTAATTTGTGTGTAATAGTAAGTATCACTGGATGTTTGCACATGAATCATTTTTATCCAGATTTCCAGTTTTAGAACAAAAACATAATTATGTAGGAAGTGCAAGTTGTAGTCCTTGCCTTTTGTGGATCATGCCCCAGAGAGGGTAGGCTGCTGGTGTCCCTAGTCCAGAGGGAGTAGATCACTGAGCAGCTGCAGGGAGCTCACCCTGCTGGCCAGCCGGAGGTTCCAGGAATGGGACGCCTCCTATGCGTTGTCCTTGGGGACCTACAGCCCTCACTGCCATTATGCCTCTGTTTCCAGGGAAAGCTGGAACTTAAGGTCTCCCCTGGCTCTGTCTGGCCCTCCTGGTGGCAGTGTCTTCCCCTCCTGCCCTCTTTCTCTGCCCCTCCTGGTGGCAGTATCTTCCCCACCTGCCCTCTTTCTCTGTCCTTCCTGGTGGCAGTGTCTTCCCCACCTGCCCTCTTTCTCTGCCCCTCCTGGTGGCAGTGTCTTCCCCACCTGCCCTCTTTCTCTGCCCCTCCTGGTGGCAGTGTCTTCCCCACTGTGCTCTTTGTCACTTCTAACTCAGGTTCATTTACTTTTGTGAGAGGTCTTTTCTTTCCCCACATTAGACGTCACAGAACTGATCACTGACAGGAGGAGAATAGTCCCAGTGGCGTGTAGGTTAGGGACTGGAGAAGTGCTACCCTCTGTGGTGACGGTAGTGACCAGGATTGGCACAGGGACTGTGCCTGGGGCCCTTTCACAGGGCACCCAGCCGCAGTGTGCCTGCAGGCCTGTGCCTTCAGCACCTGCAGAGTTGGGGCGTTGCTGTTGTGTGTTTATACCATGTAACCACGCTGTGTCTGTAGACGATAGTGTGAGGTCTCTGTGGATAAAGCCTTTCTAAGGCCATCACGGCCGCAATGGAAGCTGATTTTAAGACTGCCTCCATTGGTCGTTGGTGATTTTTCCTCTACTGCCTTCCTTGGTGGGGAATGCAGACAGAACGTGTAGTTGGATGTCACAGTGGCCGTGCACTCCCCTGTGGAGCTGAAGCCATCAACCTCACTTCGTCTAGTTCAGTGGCGAGTCTGACACATCTCCAAGTGTTACTACTCTTGGCTGATTATGTTCCAGACTGTGTGTGTGAATTCACCTCTAAGGACTTTTTTCACCATGTCTTAGTGTTAGCTAAGGGCTTCCTCAAACATTTTTATTATATTTATTCTAGAAATAGAGTGTGCCCCAGAATAAAATGGAAACAGGGAGTTCTAGCAGACTTTAGGGCCACGCCCGCCGTCTGCAGCTCAGGGCCCAAGCAGGTAGATAAGGAGCTCAAGAGCCCCAGGGGGAAGCCCCCCACCACCACCATGGGCCACCTGCTTCCAGTCAGAGGCCCCACGTCTGAGTGTGAGCATCCTGCCTGGCTGAGGGAATGGTGAAAAGAGGACCCAGGCAGGTGCAGCTGTGCAGTTCCTGGCCTGAAGGCACCCGAAGAGTTTGCAAAGCAAGGCTTCCTTCGGGATCACTGAGTGGCTCCTTTTCCCTTTAGGCACTGTCCGTCAACAATAGAATCCTATTTAAATTCCCCTCATGGGATTTTCAGGACAGGGGAACTGGAACTAGTATGTATTTTTATTTGAAAATGGTGGCATGCAGCTGTAAGCTGAGGGTTAAGTCGGCTTTGGCTGGACTCTGCTGGTTACCAGGTGCAAGACTCTGGAAAGTACTTAAGCTCCCTGAAGGTCAGCTTCCATCACCTGTTCAGTGAGAATAACGCCAGCCTGGTAGCTGGAGTGTGACCGTGTTTGTATGTTCCCGGCTTCATTCCCAAAACAGCACCAATGAGATCTATCATGCTTCTAAGGCAGGGGAGGTAGTAATTGTATTAGGGGTCAGTTTCATTGTAAGGAATTGGGTAATACTCCTTAATTTCTTTTAAAACACTGTTCAATTTCCTGATCCAAATGTAAAATTCATTCATTAACCACAGTTGAACAGAGAAAAATAAAAACGTTTTCATCTTGTCCTTGTCTAGTGGTCAAGGCTTGTGTCCTCTTTTCCTGGTTGGCTCTGGCTTCTACGTTGCATCTGGGTTAAGCATTCCGTGATGCAGTTTCCAGAATCTTACAGAGCACCAGGGGCCAATGATTATCCTATGGTCAGGGAGCAGATCAGATATCCAGTACTGTAATTGGCACACAGTCCCCCGACAGTGCCTAGCTGTGGTCCCCAGCCTGTGGGCCAGGACTGTGTGAGCCTCAAGCAGTGGCTGCTGACAGCGGAAGTGGTACCACTCAGGGTTGTAAGGAGGTTGACACACTGCTGCGACCACTGGCATGCGTCTCATGTGAGCCATGCTGGGGTGGTGCGTTGACATATCACGTGGTGGTGTTCTAAGCCACCACAGCATAGCCCTGCTGAGATATCGCACAGGGCTGCCAGAGCTTTGTCAGTGTTCGAGTCTCTCTTAGGCCAGGTAGAAGTCCCTATTTCATCTTTTAAGTTTTCCTGGCTTTTGCTCCGAGTGACAAGGGGCTGCAAGCTGCCTTTTTCTTCCTTCTCTGTCCCTAGCACATTGCTGTGTCTTTCCTGAGTGCACACTTAGCAAACAGGTGCCCAGCAACAGTTCACTGAGTAGGTTTGGAGGGTGCCACCTGTATCCACCTGGGGGCAGTAGAGTAGGAAGCCTTTTCATTGCTGACTGTACTCGAACCTGAACCGCCTGGCCATTGACACCCACGTGTCGCCTTCTCTCTTTTAGATGGGAATGTGGTGGAACCTGACATGTCTGCGGGGTTTTGCCCAGATCACAAGGCAGCCATGGTTTTGTTCCTTGACAGGGTCTATGGGATTGAGATGCAAGATTTCCTCCTCCACCTTCTCGAGGTTGGCTTTCTGCCAGATCTCCGGGCTGCCGCTTCTCTAGACACGGTATGATGGGGACCCCGAATCCCGCCCCTTCAGCTCTGCAGCCTCTGCCTTACCATTCGCTCGCTCACTCACTGTCAGCAGAGCTCGCATGCCCGTTTCATTTTTGGGAAGCAGCAGGTGAACAGAAAATAAAATAGACTATGTACTTAAAGGGTTTGCTGAGTAGTGACGCTGCCAGTCTCAGGAGTGTCGTGGGAATTCTGACTAGTGCTGTGGGAATCCTAAGAGGTTCTCATAACCCCACTTAGGGGGATGTCATAGCGACTCTTGTTAACCTCTGTTCAGCGCCAGCCTCCGAACTGGCATAAACATTAGTGCTAAGAGGATTTAATGGGCATTGTTGAATCTCCCCGGTTTAACAGCATCCTGGAGTGTCCATTTTCTGAGGTGCGGTTTGGCTAAAATCTCTCCTGTATGTTGGGTGCCCTACATGGGAACCTGCCAGTAGCAGTGTAAACACACCTCTCTCTCTGAAACGTGGCGGAGGAAGCTGAAGCTTCAAATGTTACACTAGTACTGCCTTATTTGTTGATTTAATCGCTCAAATGGCTCCTCTTGATCTTGGGGGAGGTTGGACCTTGCCTTGATGATAGCCCATCCATGAGATCCTGCCTATGGGATCATAAAATGAAAAGGAAATTTCCTTTGTCTTCATCCAGTGGTCACGTGACGTTCTGCCCTGCACGGTAGACCTGATAAGGACATAATGATGTAATAGAGCTTTGGTTATCATTGCTGACAGATATGAGCAGAAGGATGGATAATGTTAATAAACACAATTCAAAAAGACTGAACAGGAGGTGCCCTATGAGAATGAGCATTCTCTCTCCTCCCTAGCCCAGGAAGGGGTTCACATCTGATGTCAGGTGGATGTTTGGTGATAGAACCTGGATCTCCTGGGCTTTTTGAGAAAGTGGATGTCATCTCGTTCATTCGCAGCTACTTATCAACACATAGTCCATCGGTGTTGGGGTGAAGATTAGATGAACCACATTGGAAGATACACCTAAGGAGTACATTTCTGCTTTTCATGATGTTGTCATTTTCCAGACAGTGAGGTTAAGGGTCAACATGCTGATTCCTTTGAAAGGGGCCAAGGTGTCACCTGATCAAAGGCACACCTGGCCTTGTGCTCTGTGCTTCCTTGCAGGCCGCTCTGAGTGCGACAGACATGGCCTTGGCCCTCAATCGGTACCTTTGCACGGCCGTCTTGCCTTTGCTGACGCGGTGTGCTCCTCTCTTTTCTGGTACGGAGCACCACGCGTCCCTGATCGACTCGCTGCTGCACACAGTGTATAGGCTCTCCAAGGGCTGCTCGCTCACCAAGGCACAGCGGGACTCCATTGAAGTGTGCCTGCTCTCCATCTGCGGGTAAGTGGGCGGTGAGCTCTGCTTACCTGAACCAACCTCCCCCTTCTTCTTGGTACTGTGGCGGGAACCCAGAGGTGCCTAACCACTGAGCCACATCTCCTGGCCCTCTTTATTTCTTATTTTGAAGCAAGGTCTTGCTAAGTTGCATAGGGCCTTACTGAGTTGCTGAGGCTGGCCTTGAACTTGAGTTCCTCCTCCTCAGCTTCCTGAGTTGCTGGGATTACAGGTGTGCACCACCACCCGTGGTGACTTTCTTCTACTTGAAGGAAGAGATTTACTGCATGGCCCTTGACCAGTTATTAGGAATTTAGGATGCAATTTCTGTACCAAAGTATTGATTCGTTTTGCGGATTCCCATGTACTGAGTTGAGTTTTCTCCGAGAGAAGTTTAAGTGTTCCTCTCAGCCTCCCTGGGTGTCCAGCTGTTGTCTTTGGCTTTTGACCAGGTATGAAGGGCTGCTGTGGGTGTTGGGGGAGGTGCTTGTGTCAGGAGTCCCTGTCCACTGTAGTTAGTGTCAGATTAACAGATTCTCCCTTTACGGCTTCATGGGGTGGCTTGCACTCCTTTTCCAGAAAAGGAAAGAAAAGGGGGCCTTATTAAACATTAAAAAAGCCACAGTATACTGTTGAACCATGACTTCCATGCAGCAGTGATGGGGGCTAAATACTTTCTCCCTCCTGGAAAGCCACTTCCTGTGGGTGCAAGTGTTCGGATTCCTGACCCTGGAAGTCAGAACCATCTCCTCCCCTTGCAAAGTCTGAGGGTGAGAATAACAGACCCTATGGTCCCGGGAAGGGGTGGCTCCTTTCTGAGCAGAAAGGAGCTCCTGAGGTGGGGCTCCAGCCTGGTGGTTGTGTTGAGGAGGACCTGCTCCACTGGTGGAGCATATGCCTGCTGGCCAGAGGGGAATGGTTGGCTCGAAGATCAGGAGAGCAGCTCTGCAACCTCTGTGATCTTGGACTCTGTAAGATGGGGTCAAGATGCCCACCTCATAGGGATTTTTTCCTTTTTTTTTTTTTGATGTATTGTTCTACATATTGATGGGATTTATTGTTACATTTTCATACATGTGCACAGTACCCAGGGTAGGGATATCACTCCCAGCACTTCCCCCCATCCCTCCCCATCTCCCACCCCTTGGTGCCTTTGCTGATCTCCCTTTGATTTCCATGAGACCCACCTGCATCTTCCTTTTCCTTTTTCTCTCTACCCTCCATATATGAGAGAGAACGTGTGACTCTTGAATTTCTCGGTTTGACTTATTACACCTAACGTAAGGAGATATATATATATATATATATATATATATATATATATATACACACACACATATATACACATATATATATATATATAAAATATATAGTTCCATCCATTTTTACACAAATGATATAGTTTCATTTTTCTTCATGGCTAAATAGAACTCCATTGTGTGTATATATACCTTGTTTTCTTTATCCATTTGCCTGATGATGGATACCTAGGCTACATCACTGAAGTAAGATGACTTTAATTCTTCAAGATAAATACCAAGGAGTGGGACAGCTGGGTCACAGGGTGGTTCCATGCCCATTGTTTTGAGGAACCTCCATAGTGATTTCCGTAGTGCTTGTACTAATTTACAATCCCCCAATTGTGTAAAGGTGTTCCTTTTCTCCACATCCTCCCAGCATGGATTACTGCATGTATTCTTGACAGCTGCCGTTCTGGCTGGTGTGAGATGAAATCCCAACATACTTTTGATCTACGTTTCCCTAACTGCTAATGATGTTGAACTTCATTTCCTATGCTTGTTGGCCACTTATGTTTCTTCTTTTGAGAAGTATCTGTTAATTCATTTGCCCACTTATTAATAGGGTTATTGGATTTTTTGGTGTGCAGTTTTGAAATTCTTCATATATCCTAGATACTAATCCTGTGTCAGAACAGCGGCTAGCAAGGGTTTTCTCCCATTCCTAACTGGGTTGTCCTAACCTGCAAGTGAAGTGGGGTGTTGGCTGTTGCCCACCCAGGGGTGTTGGCTGTGCTTCAGCTCTCTCTCTCTGCCAAGTTTGCTGTCTTGGTTTCCCCTCACCCTTGTGCCTGTACACCCTCTTCTTTTGCTTCTGGTCATCCCCAGAGGGAAGGAGAAGCACTTCCTATAGATCATGGAAGAGGGTCTGGGGAAACAGTGGGGCTGCAGTTGCCAGTGGTTGGGAGGTGAGGGAGTGGAAGAGGGGAATCTGCTGCAGCATTGAGGCTGGTCTCAGGTCTGGGTCAGAGCTCATCTGGGAAAGCTGCAGTCAGGCATTGCTGGGTGACTGGGATGTGGTCAGGAGACTCGGTGGGTGAGGCTCATGCCAGCACACCTTGCTCTGCGGCTTCATGTGACCTTTTTCTTGGTGTTGAGTAGAAGCAGTGCACTTTAAAATCCTGGTGAAAGGCATCATAAAAATGAAACCAGTGGAAGAGCATCGACCACCCTCCAGTGTCCTGCGCTGAGCATGGTCCATGTGCTATGCTGTTACCCAGCTGTCACACAGGGAGCGTGTTCATGCGCACTGGGAGCCTGGGAGCCATGTGTCACACTGCGATTGCTGGCTGGTTTTCTGGTCCCCTGTGATCTCATGGGACTGCTGTTGTATTTGGTCTGCTGTTGAGGGAACTGCCACTGTGTGGTGTGCAGCTAATCTTTGGGTCAGGAACACCTGATGACCATCTGAACGGAGGTACAGGAGGAGCTCTTTGGCTTAGAAGGTTTGGTCTAATGCGTTAGCTGCTGGGTTTGGACTTATTGACGTCCATTATTAAAATCAGCTTTGTTCCAACAGCCAGTTGAGGCCATCTATGATGCAGCACTTACTCAGAAGATTGGTGTTTGATGTCCCCTTATTAAACGAACACGCGAAGATGCCTCTCAAGGTGAGAGTGTGCTTATTGATCCTTACTCTGGTTGTGTTTCCTGTTATTACAGGTACATCTCTTACACATAGCCTGTTCGGGCTTTGATGCTGGGATATGTCTACCTATGATTGAAATGGCCATATAAGTTACAGAAATGTGTATATCAACCTGAAATAAAGAAACGATCACCCATCATAGACTTCCTAACATTGATTCCCGTAGAAATCAATGGGGGAAAAAGGGCCTAAAGAAACGATCACCCATCATAGACTTCCTAACATTGATTCCCGTAGAAATCAATGGGGGAAAAAGGGCCACAAAGAAAACATAAGCCAAGATGTTCTTAGGCTGGAAGCTGTGGGCATAGCAACCTCCGGAGACACTGAGTGGATTTGACAGTAGTTTCTAAGCTGGTAATCACATGACCCATTCCAAACATCATTTCATAGGGTTCAAAGGTAGCCTGTGTTTGCTCGGGTAGTTTGTCACATGGTATAGGAAGGTCACTGACATTTTCTGTCTAGATTTACTGTTGGATTCATGAACAATCAAGGCCCCTTCCTCTTTTACTGACTTCTGAATATTTTCCTGTCCTTTTGTGTAATAAGCTAGACTCAAGAGAGTATGGTCTGTGCATCAAGGATACGTGGTAAAGCAATGTCCTTTTCCAGGTGACCACTCTACAGAGCATCTAGCCGCTGTCGTTCTTTCCCCATGGCTGTCCCGCAACAGTGCTGTAGGAAGGAGATTGGGACCATGCATAAGTTTGATTTAAGCTGTACTGTAAATGCCTCTGGAAGCAACTTTTCTCTATGACTATTAATTTTGAGATCATAACTCTAATAAAGTAATGAACTAGGTAACTAGGTAAATTATATCCTTGGTAAAATTTTCATTTTTACAGTTTTGTCATGTACAGTTGGTAGGCTTTGTCAAGAAAAATTTTGTTAAAAATAAGCTGAAAAAAGACATGGTATCACCTTCTTATCTTCATGTAATAGAACTTACGTTTTAGATAGTTCCATCTAATGAATTAGATTAATCCAACAAGTTAGATCTCAATGTGTTATCATTTGGTATTCCTGAATTTTGTGTGTGTGTGTTTACTGTTTTATAACTGAAAGACTAAACTGATAATGAAAATTCAGTTACTTGTCTCCAATGTGAATCCAATAACAAGAACAAGGTTTTGGAAAAAAGGGAGAAGGAAATTTAATTGCTTGGCTAGCAAAGGAGAACATACGGGGACGCCTGTCACAGAGGCTGTGTTTCTCACTGCCACATGCAACAGTGGGCTTTTAAAGGGGCTACACAATAGCAAAACTCCAGGTGCCTGTCAGTGTCTCATTCAGGTCCAAGCAGTAGCCTTGAGAGGGATCACTGGTGCCAGCCCTGAAGTCTGGATTTCTCCATTCCGGCGCCGGTGGGCCCAGGGACACATGACATGGCCTAGAGTTGGAACAAGGATAATCTTGCTTCCCCCATGGTTAAGGAGCAGGAGGAGAAAGGAAAAAAAGTGTGTCAGTTTCCACTAAGCTGCTACTAGTTGAGCAGCAAGCATGAAGGGGACCCCTGTTACAAAACGAAAAGAAATATTTCAACAGTAAGGGACATATTTACTTTAATAACAATACTTTTGATAAATTTCCTCCTTAGATAAAGAGAAGCAAATCAAAATATTTATAGTCAATTTATATAGATCATTTTAAAATTGGGCAAATTTAGATCCAGAAAAATTTTTCCAAAAATCTACCAAATGAGAATCTTTCACATATGTGAAAAATCAAAAAGGTAATAAATTGCATCTACAACCAAAGAAATGATCCAGAGTAAGTCAATTTTGAAGGTTACTTGTGGAAGGAAGTTTTGAGGTAAGTGGTAAGGCGTGAAAGTACAGGGTAGGCAGGGAGCAAAAAGGATCTAACATGATCATTCCTGGGGACCAGTGAGGACCTGTTGAGCCTCTGCGTTACTCTGACGTCCCACCTTTTCCTGCATAGATTGCAGCAGATACCAATTCATAAATTTGTGAGCAAATGATAGGACCAGGAGTAGGAGTCTCACAACCTCATAAAGAGTGCTGCTCGAGACACAGTTACTTGTAAAACTGAGCATTTGGTCCTCAGACTGTGATGGGTGCTAAAGATGCAGCTTACAAAGCAACTGTGTTTTCCAAAGGACCTCAGGTGGCATGGAGCAGCTGACCTGGCTGTGCACATAGAAGTGCCGCCGGGTGGGGGTGGGTTGGGGAGATGGGATGCAGAAGGTGGCTGAGCTCACCCTCCTGGACTTCCTCCCTCCCAGCTGCTGACCAATCACTATGAGAGATGCTGGAAGTACTACTGCCTGCCTGGGGGCTGGGGCAGCTTTGGCGCTGCCTCCGAAGAGGAGCTGCACTTATCAAGAAAGTTGTTCTGGGGCATTTTTGATGCCCTGTCTCAAAAGGTAATTTAATGTTTTATGGATTTATTTGTATTGATAAAGGATGAAAATCTGGGGCTTGAGCAGAGGCTCAGAGGTTGCAGTGCTTGCCTGGCATGCGCAGGTACCTAGGTTCAAACCCCAGCGCCTTGTACACACTGAAGTGTTGGAGCAACGAAAGCCACATAAAAAATAAATAAAATTGATTCTCTCTCCTCTCTCACTGTCCCTCTATCACTAAAAAAAAGTGTTGAAAAGCTTCAGGTTCTGAAGATAGTATTTCCGGTAGAAAGTAACTTCTTTTCTATCAAGTCTTACATAGCTTTTTTTTCTCATTTTCAAGTTCATGACAAAATGAGAGTGCGTTTCGTGTTGATTTTCACAATCATTATGGTAGCACATTGCTTGTGATCATGAGACTGTTCCAGAATGTAAAATAGCTGAACATTTCAGGAAATTGAGTACATGGTTAAGTTTCTAGTGCATTGGATAAAATTCTCCCTAGTTGCTTCTCCAAGCTTATAAAACCTGAAAAAATTAGTTCAAGTATAAGAATATAAAATCTTATAAAATTGTAACATTTTGGTGGCCTGTGGACACCTTCTCTTTGCTTCTGTGAAGGCTGAAGTACCTCTGTGATGGTGTTTGTCTGTATGGATTTACCTTATAATGCTGTGTCTATAATGACTATGGTCAAGTATTCTCAGACGACGGACAGGTATGATTTCAGAGGAAAGCAGAGCACTGCATTTGGCAGGTTCATGTCTAAATTAACCAAAATCTTCCTGAGTTCTAATCAACACCATTAGATGAAGGAGCAGTGTAATCACACGTGTGCTATACAATCGGGGAAAGTTTATTTGTGAATACACTTTTTTCTTTAATTTTTTTTTAATTAAGAAATTGAATTATTTTACAATCATAAATGCATATAAAGTAACAATATGATGTGCATATATTCTTTTTTAACGAAAAAAAATATATATATAGATTCTGAAAATTAGATTTACCCCCAAGAGTCCCCCCCAATTACCCACCCTTATCCCTCCCCTTCCCAAAACATCTCTAAAAATGTATTAGGTTGTATGACATTACACCTTATCCAGATTTAAAATGTGACACTAGACCTTCTTTCTCAATGGCCAGGGTCTAGTTCCAGCCTCCACAGATGAGTGAAGACATTCAACCCTTGGTTCTCTGGGTTATGCTGATTTCACTCAACATAATTTCTTCCATAGCCATCCATTTACCTTCAAAGGCTGCAATATCATTGTTTCTAATTGATGTGTAAAATTCCATAGTATATATGTACCACAGCTTTTGGATCCATTCTTCCACTGAGGGTCATCTGGGTTGTTTCCATAATTTAGCTATTGTGAATTGAGCTGCTATGAACATAGATATTGCTGTGTCACTGTAATGTGCTGATTCTAAATCCCCTGGAAAAATACCCAGGAGAGGAATAGCAGGATCACATGGTGGGCTCATCCCTAGTTTTTGGAGGATTCTCCATAGTGCTTTCCAGATGGGCTGTACCAGTCTGCAGTTCCACCAACAGTGTGCTAGTGTGCCTATCTCTCCACAGCCCCTCCAGCATCTATTATTGTTTTCTTCATTTTTGCAAATCTGACTGGTGTGAGGTGATATCTTAATGTAGTTTTCATTTGCATTTCTCTGATTACTAGTGATTTAGAGCACTTTCTCATGTATTCATTGGCTTGATCAATGTCCTATGTTGAGAAGTTTCTATTTAGCTCTTTGGCCCACTGATTGACTGAGTTGTTTGTGTTTTGTAGTTGAGAGTTTTGAGGATTTTGTAGATTCTGGATATGAGGCCCCTGTCGGAGGAATCACAGCCCATGATTCCCTCCATTTCCATAGGAAACCTCTTGACTCTTGATTATTTCCTTGGCGGTGCAAAAGCTTTTTAGCGTTATGGCATCCCAATCACTGATTTTTTTACTTTACTTCCTTCACTTTAGGAGACATGTTGCAAAAGTCTTTGCCTACTCCCAAATGTTGAAGTGTTGGACCTAACAGTTTTTTCTTTTTTTAAAGAGAATTTTTTTTTTAAAGAGTGAGGAACCATTAGAGAAGAGAGAGAGAATCAATTTGTTTAGTTTTTCCTTTAACTTTTGTTGCTCCAACACTTCATTATGTACGTGGTGCTGGGGTTTGAACCCGTGTCCCCCCATGTGCCAGGCAAGCGCTGTAACTACTGCGCTACCGCTCCAGCCCTTGTGATTACTCTGATGCTTTTTTTCACTAAGTTTCCTTTGGTAGTCTCAGAGCCCTTCTAAAATAATGCATCAGTACTTCTAGAAACATTTACAACGTTAATTTAAAAAACGGAGATTCTAAGTGAAATAATTTTAAAAAATTATTTTGATTTTTTTAAAAAAAATCAACTACAAATTTGAAACTTTTATTATGCACACTTCCTACAGACTCTCTTTCCCATTCAGATTTTATTGTATCTCGTACCTTTGAAGTGCAACACGGAGCAGCCAGCCTCTCACCTTCCAGAGTGTTATCCTTTATATGATTTTCATATATGGTCATTTTAATGTGCAGCAGTAATCCTTACCTAACTGCAAGAAAAATGGTCCTCTTGGACTGAGTCAAGTCCGTGTTGAAAAGACCTGATAGATTTAGAACACGCAGGTTTTCATCAGTTCAGCTGGGGAGGATGAACTTTCTAGAAGCAGGGAATTTGTGGTCCTTCCCTGCAGGACCCCCGGCTGGGCTTCTACTGTTTGCATCCATTTGCTCCAGGGACGCCTGAGCGGGTCGGGTCAGCCGAGGGTGGGTCAGGTTTTCTCCTGTGACCATGCTGATGATGTTTCCTGTGGAGTCATTTAATGAATTTTTGGTCCTCTTCTTATTCCCAGAAATATGAACAAGAGCTTTTCAAGCTGGCACTGCCTTGCCTGAGTGCAGTAGCAGGAGCTTTGCCACCGGACTACATGGAGTCAAACTATGTCAGTATGATGGAAAAACAGTCATCCATGGACTCTGAGGGGAACTTTAACCCACAGCCGGTTGATACCTCCAAGTACGGACTCTTTCTATTGCAGCAGATTTTTAATGTAAATGATGTGTGAAGTCTGAAATTGAATAAGGTACTGAAGTGAACTTTCTCTAATACATGCCCCCTTTGAACTGGTATCCTTTTAGCAGGAGTCCCTTTCATTTATCAAATGATAGTGTTAATAATGGTGTCGTACTGATATCAGAAACAGATAAGATGTGCCTTCTAGGAGATTCTTAACCTAAGGAGGCGTCTATGCGCATAACCACATGGTAGTTTTATTATAATGGCAATCAAGAAAGTGTGTTAGCACTGTGTTTAGTTAAAACGTAACCCAAAATGTTTATCAGTAACCACAGTCAAACTCCGTCTGGCATCTTTTACTTACGGTGACCCTTATGTGCCACAAAGCTATCTCTCTGACAGTTAGGGAGTGGCTTCAGTTCCCACTCCATCACCCAGGCCCAGGGGCGGTAGCTGATGTTTGGCATAGTAAAGCACAGCACATCATGAGATGGAAGGGAATATCAACAAGATTGTGTGTGTGTGTGTGTGTAAAAATTGTCATGCAGTTAGAGTGCAGCTTGACAATATTCACAAAGATAAAACATCAATTATCATTACAGAACTTCTATTTTTTTTTTTTTTTTAAGAATGAAGGACAATGAGAGGGACAGAGAGTGAATCAATTTGTATTGAGTTTTTCACATGGCTTTCATTGCTCTGACACACAGTTGTGTACGTGGGTGCTGGGGTTTGAACCAGTGTGCTTCTGCATGTTGGGCAAGCGCCACAACCGCTCCAGCCCCATTACAGAACTTCTTACCTGTGGTTAACTGCATGAATTTCTATGAATAGGGTGCTTGGATCCTCAAATATCCAAAGGCTGGGTACTTTGTTGCTGCCACCTTCTGTAACTGGAGACATGGTCCCCATTTGCAAAGACAGCTGCCTCTTCCTGCTGACATCAGTTCCATGATGGTTCAGCAAGATCAGCTTGGGCAGGGCAGGCACTTCGCAGTCACTTTGTAGTTCTTGAGGCTTCTGGGTGGCACCCAGGTTAAAGTTTAGTCTCTAAACCAGTTTAAAATTTCCACCCAAGTAGTATGCCACTAGTCTGTTAAAGCCTTAAATTTGCATGTTTGGTATTTGATGACAGTTGGGGAAAGAGTCTACCCAGTATTTGGCTTACATGATTGATCCTTTGTGTCTCTTCCAAAGTAACCAAACATCACAGGTTCACATTCCTACAAGGGTAAGTTTGTGGTTTGCTAACATACAGTGCAATCCAGAATTTGAAGGTAACATCAGGACATTGTCATGGTTTTGGTATTGATTAATTAAATCCAATAAATTAACAGGTGTTGGGCATGTATATTAATTTACCTAGGCTTGCCCCTTTGGGGACTTCTTAACACATAAGTTTACGTGGTGATATAATTTCTTGTGATTTTTATAAGTTGCCTCTTAAGTATATGTATGTTCAATTACTAACATTATTTTGCTGGATAAAAATGGAAAATTATCTTATTATACTAGATTTTATTTGGAACCCTATTCTCAATATTAACTGGCTTAATATGTTATATCCATTAGTGAATGGAATTATATGTATGTATATCTTGTTTTCCATTTGTGATATATTCGATATTCCCAAGTCTATGTTTACTGTTAGGCTTGGTCATCAATTGCATGTGCTTAACATCTGTGCAAGGGAATAAGTGTTTATTTAAACATAGAAGGAGTCAGGAATAAGTGTAATCAGAACCACAAAGCAGGAGTTGATTAGTTACTTTTCCCTACAGTCAATATTAGTAACGTTTATAGTGTTATCTATAGACCAGTAATATTTAAATTTTTTAACGCACCATTTGTTGAGTTAAATTAAAATGTAATAGGTTAGGTTTCAGCAGTCTTGTCTCCATTTATAGTTGTTGCAAAAGAGACAAGTCAAAAAAGGAGATCAATTTCAAAGAATCTGGGAGAGGAATGTGCTTTTAAGCTTATGGAGTCTAGGGTTTTAGTGTTAGGTTTTGTTCTCTTTTTTTGTATAATTTATTGTCCTCATTTTTGAATATATGTTATTAATATCATGCACATCTTATGTCTTATTTATTGCTTTAACACAGTAATAGATGTAGCAATTTCAGATGAATAGGTGGAAAGCCATCTACTGAACTTTTCTGATATTGTTATGAAAAGTGATACTTTGTTAAAACTGTTTTTAACAGTTATGCTTTGAATGGGATCTGAGCATTCCTATGTTGTAAATTATCATGTGATTTCCTGTAGTTCTGTGAATATCAAGCCTTTTTCTTTTTTTCTCATAGTATTACCATTCCTGAGAAGTTGGAATACTTCATTAACAAATATGCAGAGCATTCCCACGATAAATGGTCCATGGACAAGGTAAATCAGAGCACTGTCTTGAGTTCAGACTGTCCTTGTTCTTAATCTTCACACTCTAATGCGTCTGGCCCAACCACTTTGATCATTTTCTCTTTCTAAGGGAGAACTTTAATTTAGGCAAGAACACTGGGTATGGTGTTGCCTGCCTGTAATTCCAGTGGCTCAGGAGGGAGGCTGAGGCAGGAGGTGCATAAATTCAAGGCCAGCCTCAGCAACCTAAGAAGGCCCTAAGCAACTTAGTGAGACCCTGTCTCAAAATAAAAAATAAAAAGGGCTGGGGATGTGGTTCAGTGATAAAGTGCCTGCAGGTTAAATCCCTGGTAGCCTCTCCCCAAACTAGGCAAGAACATTGAATTTTCATTTGTTAATCTAAGAGCTGGTTCTGCCATGTTAACCTAAGTATGACGCACAGAATAACCGTGTTCCTAAAAAGCACAAGTCCAAACTTTCTAAAGATCTTCATTCGATCATGAGTACAATTTCTAAACACATGTTGATTGTGGGAATAAAAAGTAACAATAACCAGGGGCTTTAGGAAGAAGCGGTGACCCCAGGTCCAGAAGCCCTCTTTGAAGGAAGCTGGTTTGATATGTAGTTAGTTTCATGTTAGATCAAAAACTGTGAATAATTCTTAAGGTTTACTCTTAGTTTATCCCTTCTACTCCTCCATTGTATTTCCTTCTATCAAATAAATCTGTAGTTCACTAAAAATAGATTACACTGGCCGTATGACATTTATTTTGTATTTTCAAGGAAACAACCGGCAGTCTAGGAGATGACTGCCATTGGTCAAGAGATTTTCTAAAGGAAGTGTTACGCCTGGGGGTTAAGTTGAGCTGTTTTGAATTAAGTGGAGAACGGGTCATGTAGGCTTGTCAGAGAGGTCAGTGCAGAGGGTGCAAATGTCACAAATGCCACCTGCACACTTGGTGACTTGCAAGTGTGTTCATATGGCACTGAGTTCATATTCAGTGGCTTTGCTCTGGCCAGCCAGTCCCTGGCCCCCACTCAAACAAATGCTGTTTGCCTGTTTCACAAATGTGTGAATCCTTGTTCATCAATTAACTGATCCTCCGAAAGTCAGTTAGGGGTCATTGTTGTGCGATGATTCCATTAACACCACGTGGGTGGAGTCAGTGGGGCCAGCAGCTTGCAGACAGGGGAGATGCAGTAGGGAGGTGTGGACAGGTCCAGATGGCGGAGGATGTGGGACGGATCTATAGGAAGTCTGGAAAGCAAGAAGGGGGAAAACAGGCAGCTGCGTCCTGAAAACTTCCTGAGGCTCCGGCTCCAGTTTTCCTGTTGAAAGTGAGCATTTCTTTATCTTCTTGATGTGATTTTTGATTCGGTTTGCTGGAACCTTATTAAGGGTTTTGGCATTGATGTTCATCAGGGATATTGGTCTGTAGATTTTTTTATATGTCTTTTGGGGTTTTGGTATCTGGGTTATGGTTTCCTCATAAAAAGTGTTTGGGAGAGTTCCCTTTCGCTCCTTTTCGATTTCTTGGAATAGCTTAATAAGGAGAGGAGTTAGCTCCTCCTCAGAGGTGTGGTAAAACTCAGCAGAGAATCCGTCAGGTCCTGGGCTTTTCTTTTTTGGAAGGCTTTTAATTGTTATATGGATTTCAGTGCCTGTTACTGAGCTGTTTAGGCTTTCAGTATTATCCTGCATCGATTTGGGGATTTTGTATGTATTTAGAAATCTGTCCATGTCTTCCAGATTATCTGATTTAGGGGAATATAGTTTTTCAAAATATGTTCCAATAATCTGATTTCCATGGGGTCAGTGTTCATCATTCCTTTTTTGTTGGTGGTTTTGTTGATTTGCTTCAGCTCTCTTCTTCTAATAGTGAGATTAGCTAGAGGTCTGTCAATTTTATTTATTTTTCCGAGAACCAGCACTTTGTTTCGTCAGTTCTTCCTCTTGTTTTTTTGTTCTCAATTTCATTGATTTCAGCTCTGATCTTGATAATCTCTTGTCCTCTACTGATTTTGGATTAGATTGTTCTTCCTTTTGTAGGAATTTGAGGTGGAGCATAAGCTTATTTATTTGAGATCTCTTCTGATTTTTCTTTAAAGACAGAGAATCAATTTTTATTTAGTTTTTTCATGTGGCCTTGGTTGCTTTGACACTTTGTTGTATACATGGTGCTGGGGTTTGAACTTGTGTCCTTGTGCATACCAGGCAAGTGCCAGAACTGCTGAGCCACTGCTCCAGCCCCCTCTTCTGATTTTTAATGTAGGCACCCAGTGCTATAAATTTTCCCCTTCTGAATGCTTTCATGCTGTCCCAGAGGTTTCGATATGTTGTGTCTTCATTCTCTTTCTCTTCCAACAATTTCTTAATTTCTGCTCTCATATCTTCCTTGATCCATTTCTTCATATCATAGGGTGTTACTCAATCTTCATGTATATGTGTTTTCTGTTATGGTTTTTGCTGTTAATTGCTAGGGTTATGACATCATGGTCTGATAGTGTACATGAAATAATATCTACCTTTTATATTTGCTGAGATTTCCTTTGTGAACTAGAATGTGATCTGTTTTGGAGAAGGATCCGTGCACTGCTGAGAAGAAAGTAAACTCAGCCAATTTGGGGTGGAACATTCTGTTGACATCTGTTAAGAGTCCCTTTGATTTCTGGAGTTATTTAGACTGGAGATCACTTCTGTTTTTTTTGCCTTGATGATCCATCTATTGGTGATAAAGGAGTATTAAAGTCTCCAAGCAGTATCATATTGAAATCTAAACCCAGAGAGTCAAGGGTTGAATGTTTTCCCTCACTTGTGGAGGCTGGAGCTAAACTCAGGCTTGGGTGAAAGGTAGTCAAACTCATGTATTATTAGATCCACCAAAGGCATAGCAACTTAAACCCTAGGGGAACCATAGGCATGTGGTGGGGGCGAGGAAGACAGGGAAGGATCTAGGGAGACAATCAACAATGTAGCATACTCCCCCCCCCACCAAAGTCAAATAATTATACAATCATTTAATTCTGGGAAATTCACAGTCATATATATGTGTGTGTGTATGTGTGTGTACACATACATACATACAGATATATATATTATATATATACACATTTATGTTTGTTATAGGGGCATGATATAGAGGAATCATAGACTGAGCTGTGTGCAGTGTGGGGGTAACTCTGGTTTAGGATTAAATTCATATATTGTTACTTTATATGCATTTATGATTATATAACAACTCATCTCCTTAATAAAATATACATTTTTTAAAAATGCGCATTTCCGGGGCTGGAGCAGAGGCTCAGCGTTAGAGTGCTTGCCTGGAATGTGTAAGGAAAACCCCAGCACCACATACACCACTAAGTATGGGAAAAACGAAAACTAGACGAAAAAATAAATGTAAAAAATTGACTCATGTTCTCTCTTTCTCCCTCTCTTTTTAAAGAGAGAAGGACAGTGAGAGAGAGAGAGAGAGTCGATGCTTATCGAGTTTTTCGTGTGGCTTTCCTTGCTCTGACACTTAGTTGTGTACACGGTGCTGGGGTTTGAACGTGTGTACTTGTGCATGCCAGGCAAGCACCATAACCGCCCAGCCACCGCTCCAGCTGCTCACTCTCTCTCTTAACAAAAGCAAATAAAATGAGCCTGTCGATGCTGAACATGGTGGCACGTGCCTATAATCCTAGTGGCTCGGGAGGCTGAAACAGGAGGATCACAAGTTCAAAGCCAGTCTCAGCAACTAAAGGAAGCCCTAAGCAACTTTGTGAGACCCTGTCTCAAAAAACAAAACAAAATAAAACCATGTACATAATAAAAAGGACTGGGGATAAAGCTCAGTAGTACCGCACTTCTAGGTTCGATCCCCAGTACAAAGAAAGAAAAGAGAACATTTCATAGATGTGCCACACGTGGGGTTCCAGAACATGTCAGGGTAAATACCACTGCATGGCTCCCGGGGCCTCCTGGGGGACTGCTTATTGGAACAGTCACAGGCCTGTGTCTGTTTAAGGGGAACAGTTTATCTGAAAATAGCATTAGGATAGAAATCTTCATAGGACTTATGCTAGATAAAATTTAAACGTTGATCCTTACCTTGGTTCATTTTAGGTTTATCCAACACAGACCCCACACTTGCTAAAATTAATTCATGTAAAACAGGTTTTGATGTTTGTGTTTTTATAGTTGGCAAATGGATGGATTTATGGAGAAATATATTCAGACTCTTCTAAAGTTCAGCCATTGATGAAGCCATATAAACTATTGTCTGAAAAGGTGAGGTTTTTCCAAGTTTGTCAAGTTTTAATTTGTAGAAAGTTTTTCTTTGTTGTATATTTTCTTATTTAGATGCCTGTTTTGATTTTATACTTACGATTTCTCCTTTATTCAGAAGTGACTTTTTTTATAATTTATCTTTCGGTCTCTATTCTCATTTTCTGTCCTTATTTCATTGCTGTCTTCTTATCCCTGTTGATATTTATTCCTCTTGCATCTTCTTAAGGACGTAAGCACTAAACACTGGTGCTTCAGGTGTTCTTGATGATGAAGGACAAAGTAGTACTTTAATAAGCTTATTATGGATGAGTGTCCCCTCGGTCACTTCTGGGAGGGAAAGGGACGCCATGACCAGTGGAGTGCAGAGTCCTGTGGGGTGGCACACAGGTCCTGTTCAGAGGGAAGACAGTCCACACCCTTCCCTTCCTGTTGCCCTCTCTGGTTTCAGAGGTGTCAGTGCAGGGGAGCCAGGGGAGATTGACGGCCACGCCGCGCAGTGAGCAGGACCCCTCTTCCCATACCTACCAGGGTAGATGGCAGCTCACGCTCTGCCTGCAGAACCTGACCTTTCCATTCTTATTTTAAGTAAACTATACTAATCAGATTCTTAAAAAAGAAGGCAGATTATTTCAGAAGAAAATGCTAAATCTTTTATTTTTCCATTTCAGTTCACAATATAATTTTTGTTTTTTTCTTTAGGAAAAAGAGATTTATCGATGGCCAATCAAAGAATCTTTAAAGACCATGTTGGCTTGGGGTTGGAGAATTGAAAGGACCCGGGAGGGAGACAGCATGGCTCTTTACAACCGGACTCGCCGTATTTCTCAGACAAGCCAGGTGAGAGACCCAGTGAAGAGTCACTTAAAATCTGCTCTTTTAAAAATGATTTTAAGCTGGGCCCATGGCACGTGCCTAAGGTCACAGCTACTCCGGAGGCTGAGGCAGGAGGATCTCTTGGGCCTTGGAGTTTGAGGCCAGCTTGGGCAATATAGAGAGACCCTGACTCAAAATAAAAATAGTAATAATGGTAATTTTTATCTTTAACTGTTTCTTAAAAAAACAATTTGAAAATTCTGAAGACTAACAAAATTTAGAAAGGGGAAGAAAAAGCTGTTCTGCTTTCCTCTTGGTTTTCAGTGAGGTTCCATCATGCCTAGAGTGCTGGGGTTTCCTGTGGAGCCCTCGTCCCCAGCTGGCGTGAAGGGTGCAGCTGTGGAGTCTGAGCTCCGCTGCAGGAGGCTGCACCCTGGGCCGGCTCTCAGGAGCTCTGTTCTCATCCGGGCAGAACCGAGGGCTGGTTCCTGGGGACAGAGGGAACACAGATCCCGACCCCACAGGATGCCCTGGGCAGTGGGCTTAGGTGCCTGGCCCATGCAGAGGGAGGATGTGCAACAGACAGGCAGAGGCAGAACTCAGGGTGCGTGGTAGAGGCACACAGGGACATGGCGAGAGCAAGGGTAAGGCTGAGCCCAGACCTGAAAAAACCAGGGTTCCCGGTGGGAACCGACATTAACATGGTCACAGGCCCCCTGAGCCATTCACGTCTGGCCCCTGCTTTGTCTCAGGATCTCAACCTGTCATCGTCCCTTGCCTGACTGCTCACACTGCTGTGAATTTGGTTCACAGAAAATACTGCTTTAAATTACTAATTGTTTCATTTTTGAGTAAGTAAAATGAGACTGCTCAAAGCATACTTGCTTTCAAATGAGTTAAGTTCTGAGTTGGGCATATTTTACATGAAATTCTCTTGGGTCGATAACATATGGATGAAGGTCGTAAAAGTATATCTTACCTGCTTTTCATGTGCCGAATGATTCTAAAGCATGATATTCTCAGCTTTGTTCACCCACAGGGCTCAGTGCTGCCTCTAGTAGGCACAAGAAGCCTGTGGTGAACTTGGCCAGGCCTGGCATAGGGGCCCTGTTCTCAAACTGAAATAGCTGGCTGTGTGACCTCAGGCAAACTGCCCAACCTCTCTGTGCTGTGGCTTTCTCACCTTTAAAATGAACTGATGAGCATGTTAGAGGTTCCTGTGGTGACACCTGAGTATCCGTTTACTGTCAGCTTTGTTTACCAGAAAGACCAGGGCAAGATGTGAATTCTGATTTCTGGAAATTTGCCACTAATTAATATACTGTAATTTGCATATTTGAGGGCATGAATAAGGTCAAACCCAGCTTGACAGCCTGCATAATGGAGTATGAAGACTTACAGAATTAGAAATGAGAAAAGAATGAAGGGGGGTTGAAGGCAGGGCTATTGACAACCTCCTTGGGAGCTCCAAAGGACAGTCTGGCCATCTCGGGCACATCGAGGGAAATTGCTCATTTACACTTTTACCCTCCTGTTTCAGCTTTTTATCTAGTATTCTGGCTTTCTTTTTTTTCTGCATTACATGTGAAGAATGGAAACTATTTAGCCGAGTGAATAATAAAGTAAGCTTATAATGTATGTTGGAGAGGGAGCAGGGAATGAAAGTGTTGGAAACCGTCACCCATCTAGAGCAACAAAGCAGGCCCCATGGAGGAGTGAGCCCCCATTCCTTGACAGATATTTTGGAGCACCTGTTTGGGGCATGTTTTTGGCTTCTGGGATCGGGGAACAAGACATCAGAACCTGGCTGCCTCGTGGAGCTCGATTCCAGTGGCAGATGAAGCAGTGTCAGCGCATGACTCAGACCATGGAAAGAAGCGGCTTTACCAGGGCAAGGCAGGCAGGGTGTGCAGAGGAGGAGGCGGGAACGCCACTGGGTGAGCTGCAGTTTTACTGTGGAGGTCAAGGGGCATTTGCATCAGAAAGCTGCTGACTGAAGACCGAAGGAGAGCTCTGGAGGAGGAGACCCGGAGAGGGTTAGAGAAGGCTTCCAGCAGAGCAGATTGGCTGCTTGGGAGGCATCTTGGTCTGTGAGGCCCCAGTGAGGTAGGAGCCCACTGAGCAAGGAATCTGGGCCCAGCAGGGGGCATTGGAAGGACTTTGAGTCTTTGCAATTACACTTGATTCTGCTCTTTACTGTTTACTTGACATGGTATGATATATGACTTTTTTTTTTCAAGAGAGAGAGAATCAAATCTTACTTAGTTTTTCATCTGGCCTTCGTTTCTCTGACACGTGTGTACGTGGTGCTGGGGTTTGAACCCAGGTCCTTCTGTATGCCAGGCAAGCGCACCGACTGCTGAGCCACCACTCCAGCCCCTGATAGATAATTTTTAAAGCGTTTCTGTCCAGTTTTTTCTTACTTTAAAGTGGTAAAAAGTAATACCCTTGTCAGGATGCTCTGAGAATTCAGAGGAGGATCCGCGAGTCTCTCCACCCCTGCCTGGCACCGCTTGCTCTGAAGGTGCTCTTGTTCCCATTGCTGCTGACAAGTTCGTTGTTAATGTGCAGCTCCTGCTTGATGGTGGCTGTGTATCCCAGGCCACCTGAAATCTCATGGGGCCTGGCTGCTCTTCTGATTTTTGTGTGTGAAGAAGGGAAACCTGTAACAAAAAAACCCAGAAAAGTCTTGCCTCTGGGAAAACAAATGTGTCCTTACATTCTTTAAAATGCTCTCAAGAAGTTGAAGCTGAAAGGATGTAGCTTTCCGTTGTATAAGGAACATGGGCTGAGAGGAAATGAATTACTGGGAAGTCTGTTTTAAAAACAAGAAGCTTTGATATCAGCTCTGTTTTAATAATCAGCTTTACAAAGAGCCAGATACCAATTGTTTTCCAGTTACAAGATGCATATTTGCCATTACTTCTACCTATCAGACTGGGAGTGACTTTATAACCTCAAGTATACGAAAGCAGTCATGTGAAGCTTGGGAAATGCTAAGATGAGTGAGACTCTGCCCATGCCCAGAGATTCTTACAGCTGCGTGACCAGCTTACCTCTCAAGAAATTGGAAATATAATTTGGACGGTAGAGTAGAGGTTGAAGCAGAAAGACAACTCCTCAGGACCGTGAACACACACAGAATGTCAACTCTGAGTTAGGGCAAACAGTGGCGACTGGGAGGTGGGCGAGCTGCAGAAGGATTGTTGAAGCAGGAAAGATGGAGCCTGGTGGCCAGCTGACGGGTGACCGGGTGACCGGGTGTGATCCCTGTGCATTCCAGCTCCAGTCAGCAAGGCCAGTTAATGGCAGGAGGTAAAGAGTGGCAGGGCTGGGAGCAGAGAGACAGGAATGGAAATACGCCCACGTTCTCAGCCCGTGAGGGGACGGAGGTGCTGCTGGTGTCTGTGACAGCCAAGTCCTACTAGCTGGCCCTTGGCCAGCATTCCTGCAGCAGCTCCTGGTGGCACCATGCGGTGGGCTTCGTACCCATCCTGGAGTACAGTACCTTCCTCTGAGGTGGATTGCGTGGTTTGTGTCAGCCTGTTTAACAGTGGCAAGTGACCTGGCCCAGGCCACAGGCTTATACCTGGCAGACGCAGCAGGCTGTAGCTACACCACAGGACCTGGCTAGCTGCCTGTGCCACTTGGGGGACGGTGGCAAGGGCTGACAGCTGGAGGCACTGCTTATCTGACAGGCAGTGAGCTATAGGCCATTAATTGCCCGTTCACTCTTTTTTTTTTTTTTTTTCTTTTCGTCTTCCATTGAAGTAAGAGCTGCCTTTCACAGTTGAAGACAGTGGTAGAGCTATTCCTTTCTATGGCAGCCAGAAGGGACAGAAGGGGCGGGGCAAGTGCGCCCTTCCAGCAGTGCCCTTGTGACCCACCTGCTTCAGCCTTGCCCTGCCTGCCCATAGTCACCACCCGGGTACCCGTCCAAACTAGATGGACCGATTAGGTGACCGCTCTCACAGTCCAATCACTTTACCTCTGAACATTCCTGTACTAGCCCGGGAGCTTCTGGGAGACTCCTCCAACCCAACCGTAACAGGTTTGAAGACCGACAGCTGTTGAGGCTCAGACTGGTCATCAGCGAAAAGGGTGTGGACCAGTGAAGGTTAACCAAAACACTGCTGAAGGGATGGCCCTTTCGGAGTGGAATTTGTAATTTTTATGAATTCTTTTCTTTGTTGGAAGCAGGAATAACTATTTGCCTAACCCATGAATGTTACAGGTAGCAGAACTGATACACTTTAAAATTCAGGTTAAAGCATGGTTTCCTTTGAGCTCACATAAGCCTCTGTAATAAACTCACAACTTATACAGAAATACAATTTTACACTGCACCCAATCTTGCCTGGGTCTTGCAAAACCAAGCACGAGTGTAATCCAGCAGTTGTTTTCACATTCCATCCATCCCCGGAGGGTCCTGAGCCTGGGCAAAGCTGCAGATGCCAGGGTTTGGTCAGAACTCACCAGGAGCCAAGTGTCACTTAGGAGCCCAGAGCGTATAACAGAGTATGTTAGCCTCACTTTTAATTTACAAGCATGGATTTGTACTGGAGGATACCTTCTCTGTTCAGTTTATCCATTTCTAATAGGAGAATCTACACAAGTACGAAAGACATCAAGACAGAATTTCGGGTTTGTAAGTAGGACCCAGAGCTCATATCTCAGCCACTGGGTGGAATGGAGTGTGTGCCCAAGATGATAGTGAAACTTTCTTAACATTCACAAGGAGATCAATCTTATTTTTTAAAAACCAAAATGTAGAAATTGAAGGAAGTCCCCTGGGATTCCCTGAAACACTGAATACCATACGATATACTTTTGAAATAAAGAAGATGATTATATTTACTCCTAACACCTGGCCAGATGGACCTTTACCTCTTTGATTCATTATTGCTTGGGTGAGGAGGAGTAAATTTCATTGCAACTAAACAGGATTTATAAGAAGCCAGAAGCCCACGAATACAGTGACCCCTGCCATGAGGTAGCATTTCAGAATTTTGGATTCTTTGCACAGTTGGTAGAATTCTATTAAATTTGGGGATTGTCAGACCCACAGTATAAGATATGAAGATGAATCATCCAATAATAAATAATTATCATACAAATATAATTTAATTTGCTGGATACATTTGTGCAATCATTTTGTAGAGATATTTGCTCTTTCCATCTGAGAAAACATCATGTTTGGCAGTTTGATATTTCTAAAGGATCACTTGAGTCTCTTTCCACAGGGTTTTATTTTATTTATTTTATTTTTTATATATTTTTATTAGCGTGTCATAGTTTTGCATAATGTTGGGATTAGTTGTCACATATTCCTAGATGCACACAATTCAGCAATACAATTTGCTCACTATTGCCCCCTCCCATCCCTCTACCTCCCTCCTCCTGTCCCCTGATCCCTTGCCTTTCTTTTGGGTCCTATATTGTTCCAAAAAACCCCAAATACAGTGACATAATTCTTATGCCTACGAAGAACATTTTTATATGCATATGGCTGTAGTATATACAGTGATGTTTATAACTGCTTGGAATGGACTTTGCTTTATCTCAGTTCCACAAGATTTTAATGATGCTTTTTTTTTTCATAAATGATCTAGGTTTCTGTAGATGCTGCCCATGGTTACAGCCCCCGAGCCATCGACATGAGTAATGTCACTCTGTCTAGAGACCTGCACGTTAGTATCAAGTTTTCAAATTTACTTTGAACAAGCGTGTCGGGACTTGTTTGAATGTGGTGAGCATATAATGGACCCAGGGAGTTTATAGCTATCATGTCTCTCATTTTTTTAGTGCTCTAGAAGATGATTCAGGGGTCTGTGTTATCTGTGGTTTTGCTTGCTCATGCTCAAGTATGGTCCAAAATATTAAATGGAGTTTCAGAAATAAATGACTCATGAGTTTGAAATCATGTCCCATTCTGAGCAGTGTGATGGAATCGCCTGCCATCCTGATCTGTCACTCATGATGTCAATCATGCCTTTGTCCAGCGTATCCATGCTGTATGTGCTACCCGCCCTCAGTCACTTAGTAGCTGTCTGGCTTATCAGATGAGCTGTGATGAGCTGTGATCATATTGCACTGCTTATATTCAGAACCCTGATGTTGCTTAAAAATGACCCCAAAGATTAACAATAGCGATTGAAAGGAGGCCTCGGAACACACAACATGGATGGGCAGATCAGCTCTGCTAATACATGATAACGCTACCGGGCGTTGGGAAAGCATAGTACATAGAGGATTCTTCTGTCTGACCTTTCAGCCTCCGCTGGGGGTCTTGGAATGAATACTGCAGGATTAGCGGGGCTACTGTACAACTTTTTCTGGAATATCTCTTTCACATGATTTTATCTTCCTTAAAGATAAAATCCATTACAATTGTAATATAGCTAGCTGTGTATGAAAAGAGAATAAATAATAATACTCTGCTCAGGGATCATCTTAATTACTCAGTCAGGGATATTTATTTTAGGTTTGGGTTTGGGTCCAGAAAAATTGGTGGCATTTTGCTTGCTCGATCCATAATCCTGGCTCCTCTCCTCTGTCACTAAGCAGTGTACTTTGAGATGGCTGATTTTAGCTGAAGACTAAGTGTGTTCCCATAGAATGTAAGTTGACAGGTCAATATGATACAATTATATGGTCATCGTTAGTATTATTCCGAGACAAATAAGGATCTAAATAAAAACGTATATGCTGTAAAATTGGTTTTCCTTTTGCTTCTGTAAAAATATATTAAAATGATGTAGTAAGTTTGACTTTCATAAGTGTAAAAAAACTTACTTAGAGGTAATTTTACCAAAATCCAGAAGGCTGCAGAATGAGCAATGTTGCTTATCAAGGTTTCCTCCCAGGTTGAACAGAGAGTGCTCTAGAAGTCAAATCTTTGTCCATCTAATTTTCTTTCCACCCAATGTTTAATAATGTTTGTCATCTTTTAAAGCTATCAAAATAAAAATAAGAGCTTGGAGATAAATGCATTTTCTGTTAAAGTCCATAACTGGTTTGAAATTTCATGACTGAATTATCAAAAATGTATTTAAACATTGACTAACAGTGGCTTCCTGTTGGCTTGCAGCTGTGTACCTGCTGTGTAATTTCATGGAAAGCTAGCATTCTCTGGTTTTCAACTCCCAAAGATGCTGTGTGTGATCCCCTTATGCATGCATTTTAGTGTTATTACTCCCTCATTTCTTTAGGGCCTGTTCTGATATTGTGTGTTGAGAGTGCAGACATCGATTTGCTCGCTGAAGCATCAGTTAGCTCAGAAATGTCTGGTTATTGCAGGCGATGGCGGAGATGATGGCTGAAAACTACCATAACATATGGGCCAAGAAGAAGAAGATGGAGTTGGAGTCCAAAGGTAATATTTTAAAAGACACCTTTATTTAAAAAAAATCACTCAGGGTGCTGGAGCGGTCGCTCAGCAGTTACGGCGCTTGCCTGGCATGCACAAGGATGCGGGTTGGGACCCCGGCAGGCAGCAAGGACATGATGAAGTGTGGGAACAACAAAAACCGGGTGAAAATCTAAATAAGTGGATTCTCTCACCGTTGCTCTCTCTCTTTAAAAAACCTAATATTATGAAAAATCACTCAGTTCGTAGGAGTGTGTGATATGGTACACAAAGTTGTTCTCTTCCGTGTAAGCTTCACTGTGCCTCCGTTTTATTGGAATGTTTCGTACGCACCTGCAGCAGATTTAAGGTGGAGATTCTCAAATCACTGGTTACTAGTATATTTCCTTGTATTTCAGAATTTTGATAAGTTTCTTTGTCCATTTCAGCATAGACTTGGATAACTTAGATCTCTCTCCCTGGCCCTTATCTCCAAATTAAAACTTCCTTATCTCATCCCCTTTTTTTCCTATCATAACCTCTTCTGTCTGGTCTGGTTATGTTACTATTAATGTTTGTGTTTGCTCTTTTCTACCTTTTTAAAAAATATTAGAATGATTTAATATTTTATTAGTCATTTATTAAGATTTTTGGTAGTAGGACTTAATGCAGAGGTGCTTAACCACTGAGCTACATCCCCAGCATTTTTTGTTTTTTATTTTGAGACAGGGTCTCACTAAGTTGGTTAGGACCTTGCTAAATTACTGAGGCTGGCCTTGAACTTGTGATCCTCCAGCCTCAGCCTCCTGAGCTGCTGATATTACAGGATTGTGCCACCATGCCCCACTGAACTTTGTTCCTTATTTGATTAAATGTTTTATTCAGCTCAGTGCATTCTGCACTGAAGATTTCTTTGCTATGTATTAGGCATTAGTTACTACACATACTGTTAATTGTGTGTGTGTGTGTGCAAATTGGAGACACTAACAGATTCAGTGAGGGTGCCTCAGTTTCCTTTCCAGCCACTCACATCTCTTTCTTTATCCCTGTACATTTGCAGCAGATGAACTTGCTTTAGAGAAGTCTGGATAAGAATTCCTGTTTTGCTTGCTCTGGTCATCTGGTCTCCGTTGCTCTTTCAATTTATTTGAGGACTCTAGGAGAGGTTAGGGGGATCGAGTGCCATAAAGTGGCATCAGGGTAGGAATCAAGGTGTTAGCGTCTCAAAAGGAAGACCCTGTGCTCCCCGGTGAAGGGCTTGCGTCCCATCCCTTTTGCTCCCCACCCCCAGTTCTAGTGTGTGTGCTGGCTGAGGTCCTGGGTCCTGAGGCCAGGGACAGCTCTGGGATCCAGCGTTCTTACCCTGGAGGAGTTCCTGAGGCAGCACTAAGCGCTCCAGGCAGCAGCCTGGGGATTCCCAGAGGTGCCTTTACCTCTCCCTGTAGCTAGGCCCTCTCCACACAGAACACCTGTGCCCCCATCGTCATTGGGGAAGATGAGGGTCGAAGAGAAGTCGAGTTCCCACAGTCACACTTCTCTTGAGAGGTGCAGTGGAGGGGCTGGAACGGTGGCTTGGAGGTTATGCACCATGTACACAATGAAGTGTTGGAGCAACGAAGCCCACATGAAAAACTAATTAAAAATTGATTCTTTTTCCCTCTCTCTCTCTCAGAAAAAAAAAAAAAAAAAAAGAGGTTCAGTGGGGACCAAGGCTTGGGTCTGCGGTTGACCCTAAGCCCCTCCCTGTGCAGGCCAGCAGAGGGCAGATAGGTGAGAAGATCCAGAGTCAGGGATGTTTCGTGTTCTTGGGATTTTAAAATCATACTCTTTATTACTTTATTCTCACTCTCATTCTCTGTCTCTCTCTTCCCGCCTCCCCCAGGGTAACCCTTTGGTATACGACTCCAGAATCCTTGTGGCTTGCGTAGTGGGTTGCCAAATTAATACACTTCTCTAAACTAAACGCAGTAATGGAGTTCGGAATAGGTGGTATTGATTAAATTGGATACTTGTTGTGATTTTTTTTCTCATGAAGTATCCGGTTATAAATTACATCTTTGATTCTCACAGCCAAATCTGGTTGCCCTGCACCTAGCAGCACCTCCAGTTCCTCCTGCTTTTCACGCCACCTTTGTTAGCGTGGTCTTCTCATAGCTGTCTCACAGGTGTGGCTGTCATTGCCCTGTGATGCACCCGGTGGCTCCTTCCTGGGCTGGCTGGTTAACCCGGTTGTCCCTACCTGTTCTCCTGCAGCCTCCCCTGATGGCCCTAAGGCTTGTGGCTGGTGTGTTTCTGCAGATGGCACTCTCCCGCACAGCCAGCTCTGATGCTGGCTTATTTATGGTGAAGGACTGAGTTAGCAGCCCTGGGCTGTACTCCTTTGAAATCTAATTTAATAGGCTACAATTTGAGATCATAACTCAAGCAAAATATTTTTTACTTTTCTTTCTCAAACTCCCGTAGCAGTTGTGTTTCAGGGCAATTGACCATTGCAGTGACTGTTTCCACCCATGTTTTATAAACTTGGAATTTGGCATGCTGAGCTATTAGGCTTGCTGCTTTTGCTGCTACCTGAATAGATTTCCTTACATCAGGGCATTACATCTGAAATCAACAGTGCACTTAGAATATTCTTATAACTTTCATAAACTTTAAATTTTTAAAGTTATAATTTTATTTTCCCATTATTCTTTTTAAATTAATACATGTAGAATTTTTAGATCTAGAGGAAGCATTCTATTCTTTCTGTTTCTCACCAGAATAGATACACTAAAATTCTAGACACTTGCTAGAGATTCCTGACCAACGTTTTTAAATCAGCCAAGCATTAGAATCTTAAGAGTGATCAACTTTTTTTTTTTTTTAAGAGAAGGACAGTGGGGGAGAGAGACAGAGAGACAGAGAGAATCAATTTTTATTGATTTTTTTTTTCACATGGCTTTCGTTGCTCTGACACTTAGCTGCGTACGTGGGTGCTGGGATTTGAACCCGTGTACTTGCGCATGCTGGGCAAGCACCATAACCACCGAGCCACTGCTCCAGCCCCAAGAGAGATCAACTTTTAACTTAGTACATCTGCATATGGTTTGTGTATTTATAAATAATGTGACTATAAAATATTTTCTGGGAGGCATCATAAAAATTCCTTATTTAGGACGTACCTTCTCTTCTCCCTGTGGGGCATAACAATGAAAATTAACCCAGGAATCTTGCCTTCTAATTTTACCAGATCCAGTTGTGCCTGATTTCTTCTCTAGTTCTGCCCTTCCCCTCACATTCAGAGCTCCTTTCCACAGAGCAAAGGATGCAGTTGGTCCTCCCCCCTGGTGACCACACTTGTTCTTGGCACATGATTTACAATGTGTGCTCCTGTCTTGGATGCCCAGTAGAGGGCTTGCTCAGTCTTGCCGTGAGCAGGCCTCCTGGTCTGGTTGGAATGTGGAATGTGGTAGAGGGAGAAGACTGAGGAGTCCCTGGGCTCTCTGTTATCAGAGGAGGCCACCTGTCACCTGGTGCCACCTCCCATCTCAGGTTGTGTTCAGGTTGCTGTGCTCCTGTCTTGACCTTCTCTTAGGTGGCGGAAACCATCCCCTGCTCGTGCCCTATGATACCCTGACTGCCAAAGAGAAAGCAAAAGACAGGGAGAAAGCCCAGGACATCCTCAAGTTCCTGCAGATCAATGGATATGCCGTATCCAGGTAAAAGCACACCTGCTCACATCCCTCTTGTAAGACTCAATATTCAAATAGCCCTCAGATTTAAAGCTGAAAGTGAATTCCGTGTTCCGTTTAAACCTGAGGACTGTTACCTAACATATTCCGAATATAAACATGTCGCAACCTGAGTGCCTTCAGCCGTTTGCCACATTCTGAGTTCCTTCTGCTGTGTATGTGAAGTTGGCATCCATCATTCAGTTAAAGCATCACGTCCTGTTTTTACACATGCAGCATTTTATTGCACGGTAACGAAGGAACTCACTATGGTTTGATATCAGATGTGAAGTATTCCTTGTGAGACTCACTTTTGCCTTGAGCTTCGAGAATATTAGGTAACCTGCAGAAGTTCTGTGTGTTTTTCACCTGCATTTTACATTTTAAGAAGTAACTGTCCGCATTGGCTTCCGTGTCTGCCCTTCGCTGCTCTAGAGGATTCCAGGACCTGGAGCTCGACACCCCCTCCATTGAGAAGCGGTTCGCTTACAGCTTCCTCCAGCAGCTCATTTGCTACGTGGACGAAGCCCATCAGTACATCGTGGAGTTCGGTAGGTCCCGCGCTGGTTCTCGTGGTCCTACCGGAGGGTGGTGCTCTGCACCTGTTCCTGAGGCATGGAAAGGCACAGGCTGCGGGGTGTTTCCAGATGCACATTCTAGCCCCACCTGGAGACGCAGCCAGTAGTCAGGCTGCAGGTGAGAGGGCGCCTTTCCAGAACGTTCACAAAAGTCTCCCACACGTAGATATCTTCTCACAGTGACCATCGGCCTGGCCATTTTATTTTGCAAGATACAGTGGGAGGCCAACAGAATTTTAAGGTAGAATCAAATCTATGAAATTAATTGCTCTACTCAGTAGGGAGAGAGTGCTAAATGTATAGATTCTCAGAATTTGCCAATCTCATGCAGACCTTGAGTGTAGCTTTTAAGGGACTCCCAGGGTTGTAGTCAAGAAGACCTGACGAGAAGACCTCAGAGGAGGAAAAGTTTATGTGGGCTCAGTTTGAGAGGTTCGGTGTGTGGTTGGCTGACTCCCTCTGGGCTGGAGGTGAGGCAGAGCAACGTGGCAGATGGGCGTGAAAGGGAAAGCAATTGAGGACAACCAGGAAGCAGAGGGAAACACTGACCAGGCCAAAATACAAACCCTGTAGATGCCCCCACCTGCCTCCTCCAGCCATGCCCCACCTTCCTAAGGTGCCACCCAGTTCATCTGTCAGTGGAGTAACCCACCCATCAGGCCACACCTCATCATCTAACCATTTCACCTCTGAAAATTCCTGCACGATCTCATACATGAGTTCTTGGGGGATACCACGTTTCCAAATCATAACAATGAGTGTGGAGTTGGGGTGCAGGGTGTGGCACGGGTCTCACTCGGGGCAGAGACACTGCTCGGTGCATTTCCTTCCTCCCGCAGGGTCTGGGAAAAGGGGACACCAGATCCATCCCAGCACAAGAATGCTTGTTACTGTTTCTGATATTGTATGTGCTCTTTTCCAAGGGCTTTGACAGAGCAAATATCTGCCGAGAACTCTGCGGGAGGAGTAGGTGGAGCTGAGCTTGTGGGAGCTGCCCTGTATTAGTTCTCCTCCTTTCTGTCATTGCAAACAGAGCCCTTGCCTTGGCCTTACCGAGTTTGCAGCATATCTTTCATTTATTCTTTTTTTTTTAATTAGGGAGTTGAGTTATTGTACAATCATAAATGCATATGAAGTAACGAAACAATGTGCATTTGTATTCTGCTTCATTCACTCATTCTTAGTTCTAACAGCTATGGTAAGAAGATGCTTTCCTTTTTTCTCTTCTACCATAGTCTATGTTCTCTCCAAACCTTTTTTGTGTTTTTCACATAAGCATTTTTGTTAATATGTATGATGAAAGGAAGGGTACTCCTTATTTAATTCCTTGAAATGTTAGCAGGTTTGGTCACGAACAAAACTGAATCTTAACACACTCTAAGGTTTGAGAAGGTGCATCTCATTTTTATTTCTTTTTCTTTTTTCTTTTTTTAGATAGAGGGACAGTGAGAGGGAAAGAGAAAGAGAGAAACAATTTTATTTAGTTTTTCATATGGCTTTTGTTGCTCTGACACTTCGTTGTGTACGTGGTGCTGGGGTTTGAACTAGCATCCCTACGCATTCGAGGCAAGCGCGTAAACCGCTGAGCCACCACTGCAGCCCCCTCATTTTTATTTCTAATTCCATAATAACTTTTTCAAGTAGAAGTCAGTTAGACTTGTATAAAATCTGGAAGCTCTGCTCACAAATTCTACTGAAACCTACTGAACTTTCCAGCTCTCCAACATGTTCTGCATATCATTGTGGTTATTATAGTCTCTTATAACCTCGTCCACATGCACGAAACTTCTGTATGCATGAAGGTGGTAGGAAAGGCCACCTTCTAAGCTAAGTGCAGTAGGTCAATCAGTTCGTAACCTCGAATCATTTTATAAACCAGGGGGAAAAAGCAAGTGTTTTTGCTTCACTGATGGAAATTATCTTTTGACATAGGTCAAAATTCCTTTGTTCTTTAACAGAATGATAATTTTGCAGCTTAATATTAAAATTGTTACCTGCCTCCTCATCAGATTCCTGCTATCCTGGAGATTGTCAGTTGGTGTATTAAAATTGAAGCCATTGGGGCTGGAGTGGTGGCTCAGCGATTGGAGTACTTGCCTGGCATGTGCGAGGACCTAGGTTCAAACACCAGCACCAAATACACAACTAAGTGTTAGAGAAACAAAGGCTGGTTGAAGAAATAAAGTTGACATTCTCCTCTCTCTCATTTTCTCTTTCTCTCTTTCTTTCTTTTCTGTTTTTTTTTTAAGTTGAAGCCTTAACTCTTCACACCTAGAGGTAGCCATCTTTATAAGAGACAGGGATAAAACCCAACCAGCTATGTCATTCAATCTATTTTCGAGATAGAGCTAGCTACCAGGTGGAATTTTTACCTTATTCCCCAACATGTCAGTAAGGTCTCAAGCTGCACAATGTGTATTTTTGCTCATTCCCATAATCATGGGCTCCCCTCAATAGCTTAAAAAAAGAGAGAGAGAAGGACAGCAAGGGAGAGAGAAAGAGAGAATCAGTTTTGTTTAGTTTTTCATGTGGCTTTTATTGCTCTGACAATTTTTTTTTTTTTGTATGTGGTGTTGCGGTTCAAATCTGCGTCCTCACGCATGTCAGGCAAGTGCTGTAACTTCCAAGCCACTGCTCCAGCCCCTCCTCAATAGCTTTTTGCTTTGAATTTGAGTGCTTATTAAAATCCGCTTTTAAAAGCTGCACTGCTGAAGTTAGCCTTTCCGTTTCCATCGGCTTTTTATATGCAGGTTGGTGGGATTCAGCAGTGCATTCTGATCTTTACGTTTGGGGTGATTTTCTTGCAATGTTGGAAGTGCAACCTGTACCTAAAAACTCTTCGTATCTACAGATGGTGGCAGCAGAAGCAAAGGAGAGCATTTCCCTTATGAGCAAGAAATCAAGTTCTTTGCCAAAGTACAGTATACAGTCCGTCTTGTTTTTGCGTCAGTGTGTGTGTTTATGATATATACTCATTAGATCCTTGCACTTTTCAGAATGTACTTATCTATAAGTATTAATTGCTGTGGCACAAAAATAGCTGCATGAATCATGTGGGGTGCATTTGCTGCCAGCTCCCGTGGTCACACTCAGACTCACTCAGCTGTCCCTGTCACAGGCCTCCGATCACTTGGCACTATCAGAATTTAATTCAAAGTCCTAATATTTTGATATCCTCATGTAACACAGAAGAAAAGTATCTATTTCCTAACTTGACTATTGTTATGATCTAACATTTTTATATGAACCTTTCCTTTAGAAGGAGGGAAAACATTGGCTGGTTTGTTCATAGGTGCAAAATCACTATTATGGGACCTTTGTCCTGCTCATTTTACAGATGAGGAAGCTGAGGCTCGGAGCATAAATTGCTCATGTATAAAGCAAATCCCATGCTCTCTCTTCCATTTAATAAGAATTGATGAAGGATTGGCTCCATTCCTGGAACCTTCATCACTTCCCTGCAGCCACAGAGGGAAGATGAGGGCTGGAGCAGCTCACATCCAGGGCTCCTTCACCTCCTTGGTACTTACCGTGTCTTAGTGTGTGCCAGGCAGGAGGGCACTGTGCCCTGGGTAGGCTTCCCTGAGTAGGGCACCTTGCAGTGAGCCTGAGGACCTCATCACCACTACACTGACCATTTTCCTTGAACGAACTTCCTTTTGGTAGTTACCACAGAGTATTTGCTAGAAATACCACATTTTGTGGTCTTTGAAATAGCATGCTTTTTGTTTTGATGAATATTTTTGGCTTCTGTTATGTTTTTACAAATGTCCCCTTTACTGTAATTCTTTTGTTTCCTTTCTCCTCCACATAGCACTCAGAGTCTGTTCTAGTCACCCAAAGATACAGTGTGTGCTGGGGTGCACATTGTTTATGATAAATAGATCAGTTGATCCACCAGTCTCCACTCTGCACCAGATTATAATCCTAATCCCTCTTTATAGCCAGTGGTTACAATACTGTCTTCGTGGCTTCTAACACACCGTTAAGGTGCATTGCTTCCCACCTGCTGTGTGCCCCTTTGGGTCTACAGGTGCTTAAATGTAACTTAAATCCCACCAAGTCTACACTTCATTCATTTACCCTAATAATTGAGTATCTACCATGTGCCAACCACTCATTTCAGGCAGTATCATAACTCTCAAGGAAGATATATAAAACATGTCATACATAACTGTGGTATACCACATAGCAAGAAGAAAAGTATATTAGACAGGCTTGAGTTTGAATGCTGGAAATTGCAACAGTCTTTAATTATACATTTATTCATCCAAAAACTATTTTGTAGTACTTGCTAGGGACCCAACACAGCCCCAGGCCCTGGAGACTCTCTGGTCAGCCAGACAGACCATGGAGCAGTTCTAGAAGCCAGGAGAGGAGAGCAGTGGGAAACATACTCTCTTGCACCTTGTAGCTATTGGTGAGAGAGCCTTCAGCACAGTCACCCATACAAAATGCAGAATTGCTGGAGACAGTCTAGGTGGGGAAGGCGGCAGGGGATGGTCTGAGGAAGTGCTGCTGAGCTGAGGTCTGCAGGAGGTGTGGACAGTGGGGACAGCATGGGCCAAGCTCTCACCATGAGCAGTCACAGTAGGGAGCAGGAATGGGCCCACGGTGAGTGGGACTGAGTGTGCACAGAAATGGGGCACTGGCTTTGCGAAAGTGTCGGTTAGCAGGTGACAGTGTGATGGGCAATGTGATGGAGGCTTTCTGCCTCCGAGTGCTACCTGTAAAGCAGGGACCGTAGGCCCCCCCATGCAGTGGGGTTCCTAGGACAGATGAGATGGCACTTCCATTGCAAACGTCACACATGGTGGAGACTCAATATATGCTACTCATGAATTATTTTGGAGGCTTTGGGGCATTGGACCATACTGTATGGCAATACTCAGAATATCTCATTTTGAGAAAATATTGGCAGTACTGAGAATAATTTCAAACTGTTGAAAATCTGCTCCATTCCCATGATTGCACCTAGCCCCACTCCATCCTCATATGCAAACCCCTGTGCACACAGCTGGAGGTGGCAGAGGGGATTGGAGAGGCAGGGCTGTTGGCACATGAACAGAACTCTGATTGCTCAGAAGCCTTAACTCTGGTTCTTCCCCTCAAAGATTCTGCTACGTAGTTCTGTTTTCCTCTCCTTTCTTTCAGGTCGTTCTTCCTTTAATCGATCAGTATTTCAAAAACCACCGTTTATACTTCTTATCTGCAGCAAGCCGACCTCTCTGCTCCGGAGGACATGCATCAAACAAAGAGAAAGAGATGGTGACTAGGTAAACAGCCTCAGCCAGAAAGACCTTGCTAGAGCTTAGTGCATTTGCCCTTGGGGGCGCAGAACTGCGGGACCTGGGGGTGGGACCCTGAGCAGACTCCTCCCTTGCCCTGGGTCCCAGTCCTCTTGGAACCCCATACCAGATGAGGACAGTTTCTGCAAATTCAGATACGGGTTGTAGGTGTTGAGTTTCTGTATATTTAGCTGCTGAATAAAAAGAAAAATCAGTTGTAAAAACAGAATCCCTAGACAAAGGCTGGGGTGGCATTGCCAGGTTTATAAGAAATGAAACTTGTAATGTTCGTTTCTTTAACATTTTTTTTCAAATCTGGCATTTTTGCCAGTATTTATTTTTGAGAACAGCAAAATCCCACCTACACATATTTAATTTCAAAAAATTTTAAAGTTATGGTCAATTTTGAAAAGTATTGAAATGAAAAAAATTTATGTATTTCCTGGACCTTTCCCCTGCTGGCACTCGATCCAGCATCTTAGAAATGGCTTCTCATGTGTTTAACCATAACTGTTCATTCTATATTTATGTATACTTTTTTATTCTACTGGGGACTTGGGACCTGTTGTTCTCAAAATTCTGCTAGTACACATGAGAACTGATAACTGAGCAAGTCTCCCTTTGTATCATTACCTGCTCAAAAATCCATTCCAACCTTTTACAGTGTGCATTGCATTTTCGTTGCTGTGCCAAACACCTGAGCAACTCACCTTAGAGGAGGGGTATTTTAGTTCACAGTTTCAGGGTTGTCGGCCCCATTGTTTGGAGGTGAGGTGAGGCAGAGTGGCAGGGCAGAAGGGTGGGGTGTTGGAAAGCTACTCGGTTCATTGGCAGCCAGCAAGCAGAAAGGTCAGAGTGGAAGGCACCAGGGACAAGGTACACCCTTCCAGGGAATGCTCCTGGTGACCTGCAGGTAGGACCCACCTGCTACAGGTTGCGTCACCTCCCACTAATATCAGTTTGTGAACTCAACAATGGATTAACCCTCTGCTGAGTTGGGAGCCTTCTCGGTCCAGTCACTTACCCAGAGCTCCACTTCTGACCATTCCTGCACTGGGGACCAGGCCTGTAGCACTGGAGACTTTGGGGGACATTTCAGGTTCAAAGTGCACCAGAATGTATCTGAATGAGATTGCTGTAAAAGTGAGTGACGTATATCAAGTAGAACACTGGAGAAGATGGTTTTCCTGGGCCCTGACCTGAATGCTCTGCTGAGTGGCAATGTGGCATCAGACTGCTGACCAGAGAGAGGAGATTGAATGAGACTGTCACCAAAGGGCAGAGAAGAAGCAAGATTCCCACACTGCGTAGTTTTGGAGGGTGCAATTGGAGGGAGGTTTTAGCCCCTCTCTTGTTAAATTTCCCACTTTAAGGATAATCAGAACAGCCTGTGATTAAGGATTGGGGGATGGCATTAGAAATGTCCTTAAACCTCAAATGATAGTTTTCCTACAAGACTGATAACGCAACATGAGAAGTCCATCCCAGTGACGCGCTTTCCCCACACCGAGGTCCCAGATGGAGAGGCCCCTGAGCTCTGCTCTGCAGGAAGTGTGTCCTGCCCTTCCCTTTCCCTTGGATGTGGGCTTCCTTCCAACCCTAGGACAGGGAGTGGCTACAGGAGATGTCCTGAGTGCCCTCAGCCTCTCTGGGGCCTGTGTCACTGTGTGCTGTGACTATATGCAAGCTGCTAGGATCCCCAGATCACCAATTTCCCACAAAAGACCCTGAACTGAGGACACTGTGAGATCCTGTCCTCCTTCCAGGGACAGCTATATTTTGTAACCAAAACTTTGTTCCTAGAGGGGGTTAATGTAGATGTCACTGAATTACATAAATCAAAAGAAAACACAGTTGGAGTAGACAGGGAAAATACACGCACATCCGTGCAAATGCTGCTCCTTTCCCTTCTCTCGTATTTTGCTGCCTCCCTTCAGCGTCAGCCTTATCAGAAGTATTCACCGATCATGAAATAGATACACCAAAACATCAAGTTGTGTGCCTTTAATTTTTATTTGTTGATCATGCCTAAATAAGGCTGGAAAAATTCATAGATCTATACATAAAAAGCTCATTTTCCCTTACCTACTCCATATTCCTCATTGAATAAGTCAGAAGAACATTTCTGTTCTGTTGTAGCCTCAGGTCATATAATTCTGAGGCCCTAGACTAACTCTAGTTTACTCATCCCTCTAATGCCTTATTCTGGGGAGTTTTAAATGATTTCCTCCTCAGTCTTGCCTCGCCTGATAGAAGGAGGGTTGGTAAATTTTACTTCTCCCATCAGCATTTACCAAAAAGGAACATATGCCTTTCCACACATAGAAATGAGGTGCCTAATAGAGGTAGTTTGTTTTATGATAATATGTAGCATCACACGTAGGAATTTAACTTCAGAAAAGCTCATAAATGAAAAAACAAGTGTAGTAATAATAAATTATGATACATGTGTAATGCATACAGTCAAAGCATTACAAAAATTATACGAACATCTAATAACAGGAAAATGAGCATGATAAAAAATAATGTGCTCAAATAGTGTTAACCAAATTTTGAAAGATTCCTAAATATAAATATATCTATATATATATGTGTATATACTAGCAAAGTATAAACTTAAGTTATTTAATGTGTATTGTAGATTTTTTCATTTTCATAGATTTTTAAAGTTTATAAAAAGAAAAAATCTTTTATGATACAAATGGATTTTAAAACAACAGCATTATTACAATAAGGAAACCAGCTAAACAGTTTATTCGACATGTTGAAGTGAAATCACTATAATTTGTAAAGATCTCATTTCTTACCAGTCAAGTTAAATATTACAACTTAATTAAATGGATAATAAAAGTCAAATAGATAAAATCTGATAAAAATTGGCAAAAAACTGGCCCTGATACTGTGAATAAACTAGTATACATTTATACACATAATGAGTGCTGTAAGGATGGCTTTAGTTTGTATTTAAAAGCTGTAAGTAGGGATAGTTCTGTGGGTCTAAGTTAACTTCTCCACAATCCAAAGCTATAATTTCCATAAGATGTTTAGATCCTGACTTCCTGGCACTAGAAATCATGCACTGAGCATTCACTGTGTCTAAACCAGCACAATCATGTCTACAAACAACAGTAGGATTTGGCAGGTGCCTGTAGGAGCTGGTAGCTGAATTCACATGCAGCCTGGAGGGGAGGAAGCGGCTGTGCCCTGGGGTTCAGAGTTAGGTCAGAAAACCTCAGATGTGCTTGCAGGGGTCAGAGATGGTGAAGTCATGCCACCACGTTGTTTTTAAAGAGTTGGTGGGTCAGAGGTTAAGAAGGGGACTCTTTTGCAGATACACATGGAGTGTGGATTATGCAGATCGTGGTGGATAAACTGCCAGATCGAGGCAGAGCTAACCATAAAACACTCTGAAGAGCACCCAATGAGGGACAAGTCAGTGTGCTAGGGATGCAGAGTGTGGTCAGCGTGGCCGGAGCTGGACAGGGCAAGCCTCGAAGAGGGCGAGTCAGCGTGTCTTGGCCGTGAGTCATGTGACCAGAAGCAGGACTGCAGCCTGGGGCTGCACTGTCCCCTCTGGGCAACATTAGTCACAGAGCAACAGATCTGGGGAAGAGAAGCAGTTTCCAGGAGAGCAGGCTACATCTCTTAATCTGCTGAAGCAGAGCAGGTCTTTCGGCTGGAGCTGTCCAGCAGGTGGTTGCCAATGTGCCGGTGGTGCTTGTGGAGGGATCAGGGCACATGTGGCCCCTGCACATGGACCGCTCATTGCTGGGTACGCAGGTGACCCTGAAGGAGGGTGTAGAGGGATGCAGGATGGTGTGAGTGCCACCTCGTGGAGAGGGACTGCATCTGGAGGATTTCCCCAGTGGGCTCTGTAGAACAGAACATGGGGCATAATCAGTTAGCAAGTGGGAAATACTGCTATAGAACAGCATCCAAACGGGGCAAGCATTTCAAAGATGCGAGAATCAGCAGTGCCAAGCCCTGTGGAGGGCTCTCCAGGAAGGAGAATAAAAGATAGAGTTGCTGATGAGGACAGCGTTGGAGTGCAGGGCAGGTTGAGTGTGCTGACCAGTGGAGAAGCGCCACAATCCACAGGGTGTGGAGTGACAGTAAGAGGGACGGGGCACAGTAGCATTAGGAGAAGCATTTTTAGAGAAAATGTAGGCTAACATTTATAACAATCAAATCTTACAGTCTGTACAGAAGCTCTGCCCCCAGATGGATGGCCCAAGAGGGAAGCATGGTATAAATTATCTTTCTGTGGGGCCTGGCGTCTGGTGGCCAGGTTTTCCCTGGTGGCCCCTGTGGTCCAGAGGCAGCAGAGAGTGTAAAGAGGCATTTTTACTCTGAAAGATTTCCAGCGATTGAATAGAATCCAGTGAGGCAAGATACAGAGCAGTTCTGATTCCATTAGCACAGAACGTCCTCATTGGGTTGAAACGATGAGCTCACCGTCACCAAGTCCCTTCAGAATGCATTATTCTGAGTACCAGATGATCTGAAGCAAAAGATGTCACTTAAAATGGATTGGGACCCAGGGATCTGGAGTGTACTGTTCTAAATGTGATTGCTCACTTCGGAGAGGGACCCTGGTCCAGTAGCACACACAGCTGCCATTCCTAAAGCTCAGCAAATGGATGAGACTCCTGAACAGACTTGTTTTCATTTCATGGTCTTTGTTTTAAACTTACAGCAATAAATTATAGCATAATAATACAGACCCGGGGTCTAGTATCTAATCATCTAGTAGCTACTTCAATAGGTCATTATTTATCCAGCTTTCTGCTCTGATATTTCCCCAAACCTCAGCTTTACTTAGTCACTTGTGGATGAACATTTTCTTGGTAAAGCTGTAAACTGACCTCCATAATTAGTTTTCATCAATACATTAACCTTCAGTGACACTCAGGTGAGGTAGGATGGCTGGAACTTAACTATTAGAGTGGTCAGCCTCACAAGCGTTTCCCTTTCCCCTTTCTTTCTGTCCTGCATGGATCAGTTGCTGGCATTTTCCTTCATGGCTGGTCTGCAGCCCTAATCCAGGTGCTCTGTGTGTCTGAGTGCTGTTGGTGGCAGGAGAGTTTTCCCAAGGCAGCATGCCCCGTGAGGATCTGGCTGCCCTGATTATTGGGAAAATCAAGCAGAGATGGGTGGGGCTCCTCCTGGTTGGAGTTGAGGGGGTGCTGGCTGGGCAAGCCTCTGTTCTCCGGGGATTCAGAAGGGTGCAGGTGGGTGTGGGAATAATGGTAGTTGTAACCTGGAAGGTTCAGTTCCAAGGTAGAAATCTGTAGATGGCCCTGGGAGCAGCTGGGACAGCACCTTTTCTGTCTTAGGTTGGGAGTGGCATCACTAGGTGTCCGAAGACTTTTGAGAGAATGCACTCTGAACTGGTCCTGAGGGATGGGTAGAAGGTTGTGTAGAATGAAGGTGAGGGAGTGTTGGTGAAGACACCCAGACAGCAGATTCTCCCAGGTTGTGGGGTCTGATCTGAGAGGCAGAGGGTCCCAGGGTTGTTTCCTGCTCCTCCTGTGCCCCTCGCTTATTGGCCTGAAGAGTCCTCTCAGTTATCACACACACTCTGTTTCCTGAGCATTTATCGCTGTACAAGTTGTTTCTAAATCCAATTGGATATTTGGTGTATATGTAAGGGGTGTGAAGATTGGAAAGTAATAAAGCTTTATAAAACTTAAAGTAACATTATACACAAAAAGCACCATATTTCTTTTGTTTAATAATGCCCATAATTTTTTTAAAAAAATCTAGAAATACAATGGTGCATTTAGAAAAATAAAAATTTCCTGATGGTATTTTAGTAGCCATATTTGTGTGGGTTCATATAGATTGCTTTTATATTAATTAGCTTTGCTTTCAATTTTGTTTTGGTTTCTTTACTTATAATATGTGCTTTTTAACCATGTTTGTTGAAGATACGCACTCAAAGACTCTTTCTTTAATCCCTTTACTCCACATTCTGCTCAGAGAATTGATTCTTTCTGCGTGACATCATGTTGCTTTTTTCCGGCTCATATCAGCTGTTTTTTTTTTCTTTTTTCTTCTTTTTATTTTATCTTTTCTTTTTTTTTTTTTTAATTTCCCCTTGTCTTCTCTACCTTCCCTCCCCCTCCCCTTTTCTCTTTTGTTTTTCTTTTGTCTTCAGCCTGTTCTGCAAACTTGGAGTTCTTGTCAGGCATAGGATCTCACTGTTTGGTAAGGAGACCCTGGAAACCTACGAGCACGGCTGTCACTTGGTTTTCTTTGCCATCTCTGCACTGTGTTGTGCTGCACGGTGGCATGAATGCACGTTTGCATGGCTGCATGCATGGTCGTAGGCCAAGACGAGGTCCTGGAGGTTGTTCATGAGCGGTGTTATCTTTGGTGAAATAGAAGACCGTGTCTTCTTACAGCTGTCCAAAGCCTAATTGAAAATGCAAAGGGTGGATTGTTACAGAGCAAAGAAATGAAAATGGCAGGTTCTACCATATTTTATTGGAGGGGTAAAATAAAACTGGGCCCTGGGTTTTTGTTTAGGTATCTTTGCTAGATTAAATAATGAGGTGTTATAAATCCAAAGTTTAAACTGCACTTATATTTTCAATGCTTTTGACTACAGATTTGCATGTCTACTGCACTCCAAACTTTGGAGCTCTATAGTCCAGATGGTGGAGCCAAGGAGCTTCACTTGGCAAAGCAGGCTTTTCTGGTACCACTCACCCCAGTGTCAATTTCTGTTTGTCTTGAGAGTTCACATAGCTGAAGTCCATGCTCCCAAGCACCTGCTTCCTTCTGGACAGCCATGTAGAGCGGGCACTCATTTCTGCAGATGTTTCCTTCCATAGGACCTAGGAATCTATAGCATCTGGCAGAACTCATGATTTATATTTCCTTGCCTGATTTTATAAACTGCCCAAATGTAAGCCCTACACTCTACAGGTTTTGAGATAGTGTTGGATGATTTTAGCACTAAGACATATAAATATGTGTTGATACCAGTGTGCTCAGATCAACAACTGAAAATCTAAGGACATAAAAAAGGCTAATCATCTCTACAAAAGCCCCAGTGAATAAACTGAAGAATGCATGCTCATGTGCACATGTACAAACACACAAATTTCACGTTCTTAACCATTTTGGAGAATGATACTTTTACATATAATGAGTTAATTTATGTTGCACTATGTGACTTCTAGTATTGATGATATCTGGGACTTTTACATTTAGTAATTAAAATTTATATTTCATGTAAGTTGCCTGCGTTTTTCATTATTGTTTTAGTTACCTGGAATCAGTGGGTTGAGAATAGTTTCCGGTTGACTGACTTGTGTTTAACTTCTCTTCAACAATTTCTGTGAAATTTACTTAGACAGTTTTCCTATACTCTGAACCTCTCGGAGTCACAGTGGATTCAGATGTTCCTCATCTGCCTTGGGTGTACTGAGTCATCACAACAGCTTTTATGGGGGCTTTTGTATCAGCTGCAGTTTTTGCATTCTTACTAATAAGCATAATGAAATTTGTTGTGCTAACTCTAACTTCCTCCATTCTATATATTCTAGCTTCCTATGTGATATCTCACTATAATTTTCTTTTTAAGAAAACTTTTTTGAAGTATTCCACATAGTCAAGTACACAGATCTTAAGAACAACTTAATGAAATTTTCAGTGCATCTACATCCATTCATTTGATCATTTCTCAGGTCAAGACAGAATATTCCCAACATCCCAGAAGCCTTCCTTCTACCATTTTCCAAATTATAACCATCTCCAGGGGAAGAAAGTGTAACCTTCCATTACTGTGGATTAATTTTGCCATTAAACTTTCATTTTTCCTTTTGACTATGTCTTGCAAGGGTTTCGTAGTTGAACATAGATGGATGATTTAGCATGTTATTCCTGCTGGGGAGAAGACCTGTACTGGAACATTCATCCTACCTCTGTGATCCTAATGTTCTGCTCAGGGATTGTGTTGTAAGTCCCCAAGCCTTTAAACACTTTTATTTTTAACAGGCATTTATTAGGAACCTATTATGTGGTTTTAGAGAATTTTCCATTCTTTGTATTATCAAAGTGTTTATTATTGCTTCAAATTTGCTTTGGTATTTACCATTAAATTACATACAGTTCAAAAGACCTTTATTAATCAGGTATACTCTAATACAGACTTGCCCAGTTGATAGGATTTTTAAGTCTTAAGCGCTTAAACCCTACACATTACGGCTGTAGTGTGGCTTTAGAATATGTGATGTCACAGAGGGAACAGTGAGCTTATCAGAAAAGTCCAGATGTAAGCTCTATCTTTGTAAACTAACCATCTGAATGAATTAGATGAGGGACTTAAAATGTCTACACCTTTGTTTTTTTCATTTTTATAGTAGGTTAAAAACACTACTAATCTTAGATATCCATTTTGTGTATCAAATCTCAAATGGGATAATGAATGTTGAAGTGCTATGAATTGTAACCTCTCAGCTTTTACATGTAACATGTTTCCAATTTGATTTATTTGATTTGATTCAAATCTTTTTATTAGATCTCATTCAGATACATCAGATAATTTACTAGGGGGCTCGGCTATTGAAAAGACAGCACAATGGCACCTCTACAGTCTGCCCTATTCAGAAGTGATGTAACCCAGGTGCTCGCTCCCTGATTTTCCAGTTAGGCACTGTGGGTCTTCCTGAGGGCCTAGCAGCACAGGTTCCCCGGCGTTTTGTATGCTTGATTGACTCCCTTCCACCCTATCTTTATGTTTTAATTTTCCTGCATTCTGGAAGGAAACAAATGGATTTCTAAAATATATTTCCTATACTGTTGTAAAGGAAAATTTCATGACTTAACCTCAGAATAAATGGAGACAATTGAAAGTTGAATTCACAAAGAAATAGTTTGGCGAGGATAAGCCAAGGTGAAGGTGTAGAAAGGCGCACTTTAACCTTGAATACGCCAGGAACGGCGGGAGAGGCACACTAAGATAGGCGCTAAGATAATCTGGTGGGTACTGAACATTTACTCCAGGTTGGCCGCCAGATTGTTCTTGCACCTCTAAACCTTATTTCTAGTTGGTTTTTCTGACATCTGAAGTATGAATTATGGGAACTAGGACTTCCATATTTGTGTATAATCTTTCTCTGCTTTAAAATATTTCCTGTGTGCTGAAGTACCCCAACTAACAACAAGAAAGATCAGCAGTGCCCTGTTGCCTCCTTGGTTCCTTGGGAGGCTTTGAAGTCCTTTTATTTTATGTGGGGTAAAGGTATCTTTTAAAAGGAAGGGACAGGCTGTGTTACCCACCAATTTCTGGTGACTGAAGAATAATTTAAAAGGGGAAAAGGGAGAGAAAAACGCCTTGATGTTTAGATATAGACACCTGTCTGAGTTCTGAAAGGCTCGCTGGGGATCATCAGTCAGTGCTGCACGCGCTCTGGGGTTTTGATCAGGACACATAAGCAGGACCTGGGCGGGTTGACCAGGATCCCATGTGCCATTTTCAAGACCCAGTGTTGACTGAAGAAATGTGACTTTTTTTTGCTTCCATTTGTCTCCGCTTTTGCTAAGTGGAGACTCGTCTGCTGGTTTCCATGCGGAGGATGTGGAGGATGCACAGGCCCTCCTCTTACGGTCTGTTCAGACCTTAGTCACGGTAGAGGGGCAGAACTGAGGAGCGGCACTCCAGCAGTGCCTGTGAGGGCCGCACAGAGTGAGTGTCTCAGGGCCCCACAAGGCTTCAGATCAGTCTCATGAACCCTGTGCGAAGCCTCCTCCAGGATGTGAGCAGGGAGAGGAGGATTGCTTCCTCTGCCTGCTGCGGCACTGAGGCCAGGCTGCAGACACCTTTGCTGTTAGGACCCCAGGCCCCCAGCAGCCTTCTCTCTGCAGGCCCTCTTGCCTCCTGTACAGTGCTGTGCAGTCGTACCTCCCCGGATACCAGCATCCCCGTCGGCCTCCTGCACGCTCTGCATACACAGCTGCCCGATAGGCCACACCGCCCTCATTTCCAGCACGTCCATTCCTGCTCATCCTGCACTTGGCTCCACTGGCCTTCTGCCTGCCGCTGGACTCTCTTGTGTTTCTTTCTTCGTGTGCCGTAATTACCACCTGGGGTGGGACCTGCTCATAACACTTGGCCCCTCAGTCCCTGGCACCCAGATGGAGTACACTCGCCCCCTGGAAACCCTTCCTTGGCCGCCTGCTGTTCCAATGCTCCTGGTGCCCTTCTCCAGCCATCTTGGCTTCATCTTGCTGAGAGTCCACCTGCTGAACCAACATTGCCGGCACAGGGCCCTGGGCTCTGTGAGGGCACAGGGTTGTTTCTGCAGGGCTCGGCAGGGGGTCTGGCTTGCATTAGGTTCTTTTTAAACAGCTGGTGAATGAAAATATGAGCCAACTGAATCCCGGTGTCAGGAAGCCCACAGTCGGGAAGGTAGAGTACTGTGAATCTGGAAGTGTTCGGAAATTCACAGACAACCCAAGCTTTAGTTTATCTTTTATCTTGAGAGCTTATTAAGGAAAATGTAGCATCCAGTTATTGTGTGATACATGAGAATCATAGTTTTCAAATGTGTTATTACTTTAAGAGGTGCACAGAAGTGCTTAGGGCCCCTGTATTGAAAAGGAAATAGCTTGCGATTAGTGATGCTTCAGATGACAGGATCGATAAATTCCAAGTGGCACAAAATATCATTTGTGGACCTTTTCTGCCTTCCGGTTTTCCAGTGGATTTTCAGCCTCCTAACAAGACACTAAATCCTCCGGACCACTCAGAGATGATGGCGAATTCGAGAATCTCTGACTCCGGAAGTTCTTGCCCAAAGTCACATTTTGTGAGGTAGAAGGCTGCACTCTTTCCATTCCACCTCTCCCGGTCCATACTCGAGAGGATTAGGTTTACACTGACGGTTCTGAGGGTCCTTCCCCAAGCCACTCGCATGTTTGAGTGGTGGCTGCCCCCCATGTCAGGCGGTACTAGAAAATTAGTATATGTTCATGTTGTCCCTAGGGATGTTCAGACTGCACTGGTTTGGTGGGAAAGGAAAATCACTTAATGAGGCTCTGAAGATGAGGGCGTTTCCAAGAATGAACGGTGCCTTGGCTTGGGGCAAGTCATCATAGTCTCCTTCTGCTTGCTGCTCCTTGTTTTTTAAAATTGGAGGATCATTAAGATCTTTCTCTAATTTAAAATTCTGTTATCCCATGGCAGCATTTAGGGCAGAGTCAAGAGTTTTCTAGATTTAACTTGCTAGACACAGAAAATAACCTATTAGAGAAATAACCTGTTATATAATGAAAATAACATATTTCTTATGGAGTAATTAGTTCAGAAATATTGGAATCAAAGACTTAATGATGGAAATAGTATCATAAGATAGCGTGAAAGCAATATAGACATTTCTGTTTCTTTGAACATAAAACTGTCGGAGAATTTCCTGACTTTTGGACAGATAGAATATATAATTATCTAAATTATATTCTCAGTTTAAGTGAGTTTCTCTCTAAATTAGGGGACCAGTAATTTTATTCTTTGCCATATCACAGACTTCAGAAGTCAGTCATTGACATCTTTCAATTTCTCTCTACCCCCTGCTAATTCTGATAGAAATTTATATCTGCTAGAATAATTTTATTTCACATAATTAATAAAGGTTCTGCCAAGATTACTCAGTTCTTCAAAGAAGAGAATATAATGAGACATTATTTCCAGCACCATGTTAGAAAAATAGGAATAATTGGAATGACTTCTATATCTGTTTCCAGGGGAAGTAAAGTGTACCTTCTGAGGATCTTCAGTGTCTCAAATGATGAGACAGAAGTGTTACCTGTGATAGGCCCAACTTTAGACAGTTTAACCTGAGAATTCCTGAGTAATAGATACTTTATATCAAAAAATACAATTTGGGATTAAAAGAAAATAACAAACTTAAGTCCATAATATGAATAAGACTTATTTGTGCTTATTCATATTATGGACTTAAGTTTGTTACTTTTGTTATTTAGTGAGCTATGAGATTTGGCATGCTGTCTAAAACCCAGTGTTGTGTGTTACCAGAATCACGAGTTGCGATTTTAATTACGTGCCCTGTGTGCTCTCTCACACAAACATTTATGCATGCGATATACAACATACACTTACACAAGCACACAGTCTTAAAAATATGAACAACCACTTTGGGTTTTTGTACCACTCAGTAATTAAGCAAGCTCATAGTTAAGGACATGAAAACCAGCCACGGTTCAGGCCGCTACACCCACCAGGCCCAGGCTCTCGCCATCAGCCTCTTGGCACTTGCGATGCTGGTGATCTGTGCCTTCAGAGGGCACTGTTCCTGTTGCTAGTGTAGTCGAAAGCCCTGCTCCGCAGGCTTCATCGATTTCAGACTCACTGTCGTAAGCTCCTTATGCATGCTTCTGCTGGGGCTGCAAATTAAAACGATGAAAACTCATGCTTTCTCTGCATTCCTAGGGTCCCTTTCCCACTATTCTTTGGGTTGAGGCGATTCTTTCTAAAGTCCCGCATCTGATATGGGAGATGCAGGAATGTAGATACAAATGGAGCTCTCCTTTTCCCTTCAGCAATCACAGGAATCTCCTCTTCCCACACCTGTTCCGCTTGGCTGCAGAGCCCAGAGGCACGGGTGGTGTGGGCTGCTGCTCCCACTTCATCCCAGTCAGTCACAAACACGTCATCGAGGGCCTGTTCTGCACCAGACACTGTTCTAGGTACAGAGGACCGAGCCAACTGAATTCTCTGCATTTCCAGCTTCTGTGAATGGGGCTTCAACACCCCCCGGCCACTCATGGGAAGGACTCTGCTAGATGCGGTCCAGAGTGCAAGCACTGCCATTTGTTATAATGAGCAGTAGATCAGAGAGGACCGAGAACGCACTGTGTGCTTTAGGAGGAGAACGAGGGACAGCCGCGTGCCCTGGTACACAGCATCCTCCCCGTCTCATGAGTAGGCCCTCTCTTTCTCGCTTTCCATATTGTGGTTACTTACCTTCTATACTCCAAACCCTGGAGGCCTGGGGCCTTTTTCCTTCTATACTTAAGCTGGTGATTTTCAGTCAGCCCCATGTTTTTCAAGTTACCCATGTTGATGATGTCCAGAGTGTGGCTTCATTGTGGCTCCTGCGGATCTCGTCCCTGAGGTGCCCATTCCATGGCTCCTGCTGGGTCACCAGTGGCCTTCAACCTTCCCTTCACCTATGCTCCCTCCATGCCCCATGTGCTACAACCACTCTCCCAGCTGTGTCCCTGACTCCTTTCCCTCCCGCCTCCCATTCAGTCCATAAGCAGATCCTTAAAAACCTATCCTAACGTCTTCACCAGTGGTAACGGGCAACTGATCCAGCTCCTGTGGCAGCTCCCCAACTTCCACTCTTGCTCTTCCAGAGTTTAGTACATTGCAATTCTGGAAAATGTAAATCCTGTTATTTCCCACCTTGCTCAAAACCTAAGAATGTCTTCCTATTGCACTTCTAGAAGATCACGGTGCCTGCTCTGGGTGCAAGGCTCCGGAACCTGGCTTTTTCCAGCTCTCCACCTCATGTCCCCATTCAGTCATTTGGATGTCCTTGCTTGGAGCGCGTGGACATGTCCATTTTTTTTTTTTTTGCCTCAACCTTGGCATGTGCTGTTCCAATGCCTAGGGCCTCCTGGATGTTTCTGTGGTTTGTCCCTCCTGTCATTCAGGCTGCAGCTTAAATACTGCCTTGAGGGATGCAGTTACTTTATCCAGTTGCTCTGATCCCTGTTCCCTGAGATTATATCTATATGTATAGTTAGATAACATTATATAGACTTGTATACACACACATTTTGTGACTTGTCTGAGATTATATACACACACTCACATATGTACATTTCTATGCACATATACATGTGACTTGATTTTATGTTACATGCTGACTTTTTTTGCCAAATGATTCGTTACCTGTACCCCCATTAAATCCAAGAATGATGAGGACTGTATTTTGTTTTTTACTGAAAGTTTAAGAGTACCTGAATTTAACGTTTATCTGTTGAAATAGTCAAGGACTGCAGTAGAAGTCCTAGGTTTGGCATCTGCCAATAGTAGGGAGATAAAAAAAATTCTGTCTTTGTGCTCATTTGCCTTCATTCGTAGCAGGAATTTTGAGATGTGAAGCACAAGGTAAATGAGACATTTTCTTGAGAAACTCAGAGTCTTAGTGATAAATACCTTATTTTTCTCTTATTTGCATCTGTCACTAAATCATATCACTAAACTGGTTTACCCTTATCCTATTTTGTTATTAATTTCCATGGGTATTTAAGTCATCTATTTTACAATTCTTTTTGTATAAAGAATATATCACATTCAAATATCATCAAAAATTCCAATAGGAGTTGTTATCCTCAGGACCCAGGAGGGGTGTGTGTGTGTGTATGTAAGAGATGAAAGTAGAGGAGCAGGAGCTAACAGTGCACACTTTTTCAGTGGTCAAATCACTTTGTTACTTTGGATTCATCATTTTATTTGTTTACTTTTTGGTGTGCCTGTCACATACCACTCCTCGGTCTGTACTTCTGATCAAATAGTCAATCAAAATATGGGAATCTCACATTTCTTATGGGAAGAGTCTCTTCCATTTCCAGTATCTCACAGAGTATTCCTTAACCTTTTCAGCCTCTGACATTGCTTATGCAGTGATTTGGTGCTTCCTTTTTGCAAAAGGGGAACAAGGGTCAAACAAACAAATTCATCTCACTGGAATCAAATTCAGCCAAATTAATGTTTCTCAGTGCAAATGAATGAAATAAGAAAGCAGAGATACCTGGGATCATTAAGATAGAGTTAAAATATTTAAACTCTTAGCTCATCTCATTTCATAAGAATAAGAGTTGACTTCAAAAGTTGGCATACAGTGTGACTTAAAAAGAAAATGAACTACTACAGGGAGGGGGACTCGCGGAAGGAGTTCAGTGGAAACCTTCGGCTTGGTGCGGTGCTTTGAATGCTTCTTGAGCATGTCGGCTATTGGAGGAGACATGCTTTTATTGCTTTCCTACTTACATTTGCATAGCCACTGTTGAGCAGAAAAACTGCATGATTTTAAATTTGATTATGAAGTCTCTAATTGAGTTTCATTAATGAGTTGTGCTGTTGACTAATTTCTGCAGTACACACGTTGATAGAGAGTTGAGAGATTCCCAAGGCGGTTTATACAGCGTTCTGTTTCCCCTTTAGGAAATGATGCAACATCAATCGTCAACTGTCTCCATATTTTGGGTCAGACTTTGGATGCAAGGTAAGTGTACACACTTTTATCTAAATGAGTTCGTGTAGTAATGATGACTAAGAATGTTAAAAGGGAGCCAGGGTCTGCACTGTGTTCTTTGTAATTGTAATAAAGACTTTAGGGAAAGAGAAAACCTGTTGTACATTACTAAGACAGTGGTAGTTGATGATCATATGCAGGTTATTTAAATTGAGTGATTTCTGTAGCAGCTAGGATTGTAACTGAAGGTCTCACTGGGAACAGGAGGAAAAATGGTGAACTCAGGTGTTAGAGGCCTGCTTGGCCTCCAGGCGCGGTTCTTCTGCTTAATATTCGTTCATAACAGCATTTGGCTTTGTGGAAAGTAGGGGAGGATTATTTTCCATTTGCTAATGAGTAAAGTACCGCTCTAGAGGCATAGCAAGCATGTAGGTCGACAGAGTCCCATGTCCTGTGCTTTCTACTGTGCCCTATATCAATTGGATCTGAAGTCTGGCCTGTGGGCCAAATACAGCATCTGCTTGCTCAGAGTGGTTGAGCCTGCCTAGGGCCATGCATTTCGTTCCTATAGTACCCAGATGCGTATAAATCAAATTCCCAGGTATCTCCTGCAGAGAACATTCCGCAGTATCCTTTGCCGATCCAATCTTGTGTTTCAGGTTTTATTCAAGGTGTTTTCTATAATAAATGAAGAAAGGAGTCACCCTTAGACACCTCCACTTCCTACTAGAAATTGTACCATTAGGTTGTCACTCTCTACCAAGGTCAGCCTTCATTGGCTTCCTTAGAAAAGACTGCGTTGCTACCCCTAAAGCGCAAAACATTTACATGGTTTAGCTGGCTTGAACGCTTTCTTCCACACTCACCGTGTCAGGAGGGGTTGTTGTTTTGTTGGATTTGGGATGAAGTTGATGAAGCCAGTCCTGTAGCAGTATTCCTGTAACTTCAAGCATATTGGGGGAAAAAAAAAAAAAACAGTTGATTTTAAAACTCGGGTTGACAGGTGATGCCTTAGTGGAGAGTCTGGGCCGTGTTTTATCTGAGCTGCATTTGCTGCTGTGGCCAGGTGCAACCCCCTTTGTTGACTCTCTAGGACTGTGATGAAGACAGGCCTGGAGGGCGTGAAGAGCGCACTCAGAGCTTTTCTGGACAATGCTGCGGAGGATCTGGAGAAGACCATGGAGAATCTTAAGCAGGGCCAGTTCACCCACACCAGGAACCAGCCACGAGGAGTCACGCAGATCATCAATTACACCACGGTGGCTCTCTTGCCCATGCTGTCGTCACTGTTTGAGCACATTGGCCAGCATCAGTTTGGAGAAGATCTAATATGTATGTAAATCTATTACTTAGAGTTTCATTTTTGAAAAAGTGCAATCAGGAATTGTAAAAGCCACATCTGGGCCAGGCACTGCTTGCACATTTAAATGCTTTTCCCCCAAATCATTATAGTTTGACATTTTCATTATCGGAACTTTTTAATAGGGTAAATCTCTTAATAAGATGAATTTGCGGAGAGGACTGGCAAAGTGCTGGCTATGGACAACAGCATCCGTGCTGTTGAAGCTGAGGGTCCAGATTCTGTTTTTGCGCTGCCTCTTTTCACGTCGGTTTTCGAATGCCGTTGGACTGGGTGACAGGCCACCTTAAATGCTTTCGAGTTAGCTCTGAATTGATACTGATTGCTGTGCTTCCCACTCACAGGAAGACCACTGAAATAAAGCCTGTCTAAATAATTGTATTAGTAAGAGGAACTCAACCGCCTGTGGTTTTTAGATTTTAATTCATTTTTTGGAGGGTTTAATCAGCTGGAATTCTGTAGTTATTTAAAACATCCACAGAATTCCCAAGAGTAAGTGGAAAACAATGGCGCATGAGCTGACCTCACTTCCCTCTGCTCTGCCTGAATGTGGGACAAGACGGAGCCCCAAGGGATAGACCCACCCATGTCCACTCTGCCTGCATGCTCCTCATGTGGGCAGCACTGTGTCAAAGCCACTGTTATTCAGGGGCCACAGCAGGGATCCTCTGCAAAACCTTGATGCCACCCCGGAAGAACAGCCTTGGCAGTGCAGTATGTGTGCAGAAGCGGGCCTGAGTCAGGGATTGTGTCCCCAGGTCAGGTCTTTAAGTCACGGATTACTATGTCTTTAGGAAACAGTAGCAGGGTCCACACTAGGAAGCCACAGTTCTTAAACTCCTTTGCCTTTCAGACTTGTCTTACGGGATAACAGATCATCTGTAAGGTTCCTTTTGATTTTCTAGCATCAAAAATACCAGAGTGGGAGCTAAAGCGGTGGCTCGGCAGTTACATCGCTTGCTTGGCATGCGCAAGTACACGGGTTCAAACCCCAGCATCCTCGTACACAACTTAGTGTCAGAGCAACGAAAGCCATGTGAAAAACTCAATAAAAATAGAGTCTCTCTGTTTCTCTCTCACACTGTCCTTCTCTCTTAAAAAAAAAATAAAGGTTTTAAAAAAATCCCAGAATGACATTCTTACACCTTAAATGTCAAGTAATTTGAGAACTAGCAGAAGGTCCCCAGCATTCTCAGCGCCATTCATTTGTGGGTATGGTGAAACCTACAGACTGTTGAAGCAGGTGTGAGATTCTACCTTATTCCCCTCACCTCCCTGATACTCTTGTGGTTAATTTTGTTCTTAGAGAAATCCTTTCTTCTCATTCCCAGAGAAAGATTACAAACTGCTCCTGAGAATATGCTAGATAGTCACATTACATTCTTGAGAATACTTCCAGTTCTCTTAAAAAATAAAATAAAAGAATTTTGAGAAAAAAGTTCTATTATTTTATTAATCATTTGTTCTTTTTTTGTTTCTTCCAAATGTTAAGGTATTCGAATGCCTTCAATAAGAACGTTCTCAGGACAGTGTGTAAACGTTGTGTTGTTGCCTTGTTTAAGTGTGATTCTCTTTTTCTTTAGTGGAAGATGTGCAGGTGTCTTGCTATAGGATTCTGACTAGCTTATATGCTCTGGGAACCAGCAAGAGTATCTATGTAGAAAGGTAAGAATTTTAAAGTTCAACTTTGTAGTAATAGCAGTTTGATCTCAGGATTCTTCATTTTATAACTTTTTCCTTTCTTATATACTAAACCAGATTGACCTAAGTTCCTTGAGAGTTCTTAGACAATCTTTAAGCTAAATAAGAATTGATCTAATAAAGCACAGTGGAGTTACGCAAAAAAAAATAAATAAATAAAGCGATAACGGTAAAAGCATACTTGATCAAAGTTCAAACAGTGCTTGCAGGTCCTGTGAAAGACTCTGCTGGTGCATTTTCTCATTGTGTATCAGAAAGACAGAGTGGCCCGAATACAGGCTATTGTTACAACCGTTTTTATTTTTGTATGTTCTCAGGTTTCAGGAGGGAGTAGTTGAATATTATCAGATGCTCTTGACAGGTAAAGTAAGAACAGGTGTCCCCCTGAATTTGCACTTCAGCAAGTTTTCCATGAAATGGAGAAGAAAAATAGGGTACGAGAAATAGGACACTGTGATAGGTTTAAAACCTATCACCAAGAGGTGGCTCGGTGGTTACGGTGCTTGCCCAGCATGCACAAGTATAAGGATTCAAACCCCAGCACCCACCTACAAAACTAAGTGTCGGAGCAACGAAAGCCATGCGAAAAACTCAATAAAAATTGATTCTCTCTCTCTCACTGTCTGTCTCTCTAAAAAAAAAAAAACAAAAAAGCACTGCATAGAGGTAAATTCTCTCAGAATTACTTGGTAATTAATTATAACACATTTTCAAGCAGAAATTTGATTTTCATTGAATTTCACATAGCAACAGGTAATTAGTTCAATGGATAACTGAGTTTTCTCTAAATGTTTTTAAAATTTTAGTTGCACTTTTAACTATTTTTAGGTTGTTTTTATGCTGGAAGCATATTCTGTGCTGAGGAAGCATTAGTTAATGAAACGATGCGCTATTCTCAACATGTAGGTTATATTCTCTTTCCACTGATAACAAAGCTAGATGTTTGCACGGATTCCTGCGTGTGTTTGTGCTTATGTCCTTGCTAGCACCAGGACTTAGAGCTCTAGGTTTCAGGCGTGCATATATGAAATGATTGTGATTCCTGTCTTTTCACAGAATTGACTCACGTCTTATGATCATTGCTGATCTGTCTTACACTTTTTACTATTTCTATTATATTTTTCTTCTGTTGGCCAATATAACAGCTAAAATGTGGGATCCTGCTTTACTTTCAAGTGCTTTTCCTTCATTACCAGCCCTTGCTCTCTTTTCCACCTTTGCTTTGCCATCTGAGATTCTTAGGTTTGTGAATCTCCGTTTCTCATCCATTGTCTGCTGTTTTGTTAATGTGTTTGTCTTGCTGCCGCTGTCGTAACCCTTTTGTTAAGATGGTTAACCTTTGCCTGTTATAGCTCCTGTTTTTATAAGTTTTAGCATGTTTGTATTTTCTGGGTCTTATCTGTGAAACATGGGGATTTGGAATTTTTATAGACTCAAATCTAGCAATTATTTCACATGCTCTCTCTCCTTAGTTTTGTAATTTTAAAATGTTCACACTAGGGGCTGGAGTGATGGGTGACTCAGAGGTTTCAGCACTTGCCTGGCATGTGCAAGGGTGCGGGTTTGAACTCCAGCACCATGTAAACAATGAAGTGTTTGAGCAACAAAAGCAAATGAAAAACTAAATAAAATTTTCTGTCTCTCCCTCTCACTGTCTCTTTCTCTTAAAAAAAGAAAAGAAAAAAGTTCACACTACACTTTTAGCAGGTAAAAATTCAAATATCTGCTCTAGGTGTTTCCTGCTGTCTGGTGGTTGAATGTAGCTTTCCATTCCTAAGTTCACTCATCAGCTGTCACCTAGGTGGCGGACGTGGGCTGCAGCAGCCCGTGCAGCAGGGAAAACAGGACCAAGCACATACACTGATAAATCAATGCCAGCTGGGTGCAGTTTGCCCTCTGAATAGACGTGCACTGTGGAGCCCAGGGAGACAAGAGGCACCCGTGAGAAAGTGACTCTTAAGCTCATAACTCATGAAAATGCACAGCCACAAAGCCCCCCAGGACACCTTTCTCAGGGCACAGCGCATCCTCAAGTCACTCATCGGTGTATGATTTTTTTTTTTCTGTGAGAAATTTAAAACAGCCTCCTAAGAGAATTATACAACAGTTTCTTGATTGGATCAATTTTGACTTTTAAAATAAAGTATTTATTAAAATCTTTTAAGTAGTTTATATTATGCTGAAATAATACTCATTCTTATTTAATAAAGAACTTATTGTGCCAGGAAAGCTTTGGATTAAGTAGATTACTGACACAGAGAGAATTTATGTCCCTGGCAGGGGGAGCCTTGAACCATTGTCCTGTCCAAATTAATTGATCACAGTGTGATCTCTTAACTTGCTTCCTTTGTAAATGATACGTCAGTCTTAAGTGTCATCAATACTTTTCAGCATTCAGTATGTCTTAGAATCCCATAGCTACTCTCCAATTACTTTTGGGTGATAAATTTGCAGAGAATGTATTATTGTGTTAGTATTAGTGCTTAGTTTTTAAATTGTCCAGAATTCAATTATTCACCTAGCAAGAATTTTTCTTTAGTAGGTTCTTCTTCTTTTCTTTTAAGGTACTGGGGATTGAATTCAGGGCTGCTTAAGTACTAAGCCATATCCTACCCCTTTTAATTTTTTATTTTGAGACAAGGTCTCACTAGTTGCTGAGACTGGCCTCTACTTGCCATCCTCCTACCTCAGCCTCCTAAATTGCTGGGATTATAGGCCTAGCCACCACACTGGGCTCAGTAGACAATTCTTAAAGGAAAGAAGAAAGGGAAGGAAGGAGGAAAATGTTCAAATTTGAAGGTGCAGTGACAGCTTTTCTTACTTTTTTGTCATTGTTTTTGTTTGTTTATTTTATTCTTTTCATCTATTCTGCTCTTAAAATCTTCTTTGCTAATACATAATTTAGCTTTTATTAAGTGGCGGGGATTTTGCAGTTGAGCACGTCTCTCATTAAAGAAATTGGACTTGGGGTGAATCTTGTTAAGCAGCAATCTGAGTGTCCCTCTGTTAGGTTAGTGTTGCCAATGTTGACGTGACTTCTTCAGTTATTCACTTGGAAGACATTAAAGATGCACTCTTCCACCTGCAGGCAGCGCTCTGCCCTGGGAGAGTGTCTAGCCGCCTTCGCAGGGGCCTTCCCTGTGGCCTTCTTGGAAACGCATCTGGACAAGCACAACCCTTACTCCATCTACAACACCAAGACCTCCCGGGAGAGAGCCGGTAAGGCAGGGCAGGCGCCGTGGGAGACCGGCCGGGACTCCATGGCCTTCCTGGGTTTCCCTGCAGGGCTTCTCTGTGCTCCCCCTCGTTCCTCCATCTCCACTGTTCTGCCCGCAAGGGCCAGGAGTTGGCCTTGTGTTGTTTGGATGCTGTCTACTTACTGTTCCCCTCTTGGTCCTCGAAGAAAGTATACTTGATTACTTCCAAGCAAACAAGTCTCAGACAAAACCGTACTCTGAAAATGAGACAGAATGATCAGCAATATAGAAAAAAATGTGTCGACCCGATTTCCAGGTCTGTTCCCCCCGTGGGGAGTTGGCAGGGCTAGCTTCAGCACTCCTGTGGGCTGGCACAGTCCTTGTTCACCAGATGTGTCTATATTGTTGGGGTCATTTTGTTCCATGTGAGTCCTCCAAATAGTTAAGGGTAACTTTTATCATTTAAAAAACTTAAAAGCATAAATTTGACACTTGCTCAACAGCTTTAACTTTCACTTGACCCATGCATGTGTATCACTAAGACTCAGACTTCCTCCCACCACACCTACCAGCCTGCAGTCGCCAACCCACTGATTGAGTTAAGGCTTTTCCATCCCAATCATTTCACCTTAGCCTTTCCGAATTGTCACATTGTGAGCTTTTGGGGAACACCTTGCATTCAAACCATAAAAGAGTCATTGCTGATGATGTCCATGATTGGCCACTGAGATTGTAACTGGAATTATTAATGAGGATTTGAATTGAGTTGGATGAGCAAATGAAGTGGACACTAGTTATTCTAGCCAGTGCCTTAAATCAAAGCCCAGTTCTCCAAGCCTGGACATTGCACAAATGCCCCCCTCATAGGATTTTCCTCAGTTTGGTTTCCTCTAAGTGCAAGGAAGTCTGCGGTATCTGGCTTGTGTTCTCATAGCCCTAAAGAGTTCCCAGAATGTGGAGAGGACGGCTTGCTCTTCAGCCATGGACACTGTGGGTTTCTCTGTGTAACTGATATGTTATTGGGGACTGTTGGCTACTTACACTGATTTTATAGAGAATCTCAACAAATGAGGAATCTTTTAATGACTTGCATGATTATTATTAAATTTCCTTGTTATGATGGGGATGAATATAATAGCAGATGAAGCTAAAGACTGATATGTTGAACGTGCCCTAGGAATATAATTCTGCATGATTTCTACAATATATTTGCAATTAGCAAAAAATGGTTAATTAATCCTCTGTGTTAACACATAAAATGCTGTCTCACTGAGGCTTTTTGATTCTTTAATACTTTTGCTATGAATCAAGAATGAAGCAATTGATTACCTCTTTACAGATAAGGGATTACACAAAGCAGGTAATTTGTTGCTTAGTTTCTATGACAAATCATTTGCACAACAAAGTAAAGGAACTGAATTTAATGATCTCGTTCATCTTTTAGTGAGCTCTTGATAAGGAATTTTGTGATGTGCACTGGGGAAGGTGGAAGAGATGTGATAGGAAGATGAGGAGATTTGATTCTTTCCCTTGGGGAGCTTTGGCAGCTGAGAGAGAGAGCGTGATGAATATGTGACAGAATTTGGAGTAAATAACCCTGGCAACACAGAAACACAGTTTTAGTTGAGAACACCTGGGAAGTCTTCACACAGCCAATTCAGGATGAGTTGGAAGGTTGGGAGGACTGAAAGGCTGTCACATTAGGGAAACCTCCAGCCTTTGGCATGTCTGGGGAGAGATTTTGGGAGTGAAGAGGATGAAGGGTCAAACAAGGGTGGGAAGCCAGGAGCAGGCTTTTGGTCAGGTGAGCGTGAGGACTGTAGCAGGAGAAAAGAGTTCTTTCACCAGCCTTGAAAACGGAATCCAGGCAAGGATTTGCATTTTGAAATCCATCTGACAGCAGTAAGGAAGAGGAGTAGCTGAGTTGTTGGTTAGAGAGTGAAGGCGGTGGTTTAGGAGTGAGGCCACCTGGCAAGGCTCTGGGTGGAGCAGGCAGGGAAGTGCTGGCCCTGAGACATCCCAGGGGCTGTCATCCCAGGTGGGAGCCAGAGGAATGGGAGGTGATCCCAGGGTTGCAGCCTGGCTGGTGGATTGGATGGTGTGATCACCGCTTCAGCGCATGCACAAGAGGTGGGCCGGGGAGTTGTTCGGCTTTCAACCCAGTACCTGACAAGGAAAACTTAGAGGAGGAGGCTTGGGCTCGGCTTCTGAGGGTTCAGTCCATGGCTGGCTGACTCCATGGTTCTGGGCCAGAGGTGAGGCAGAACATCATGACGCAAGGGTGTTGCAGAGCATAGGAGCACATCTTATGACATCCGGGAAGCAGAGAGAAAAGGAGGAGGAGGAATAGAGGGAGAGGAGGCAGGGACAAGATATGGTTCCCAAGGGCGTGGCCCCAGTGACCCACTGCTGACAGTTGCCACCCAGGAATCCACTGTACTCACTAACCCAGTGGATCAATCCACTGATTTGGTCACAGTTCTCATCCAGTCTCACCTCACAACTTCCCTCCAGTGTCTCACATGAGCTTTTGGGGGGAACCTCACATCCAAAACCTAGCAATTGGAGAGGAAAGGGAGAATTTAGATTTAAACCCACTTAGTTTTAGTTGCTTTTGAGACATCCAGATGTAGACAGAACTGTGGCGCTGAGACAAACTGGCAGCCAAGGCCTGTGGGAATGACCCGAATCACCTACAAAAGCACAAAAGCCGAGAAAGGAAAGAAAGCATGGGATGGACCCGAAGAAAACCAATATTCAAGCGTCCAGCAAGGAGGAAAGAGTGAGGAAAACACTGGCAGGGTTCAGAAGAGAGCCCAGGCTCACTGCTGTTAGCGCAGAGGGGAGCTTAGTAACGGGGATTGGGTCAGCGAAGTGCAGTGCCTCTGAACAGTGGGGTAGGGTTGTGGAGCATACATTCTGTGAGTGGAGGGGAGCAGAAGAGTCCCCGCAAAGCTCAGCACTGTGGGGCAGATGGGAACCTCTGTGGAGGCTGCTGGGGAGGGAGCATTAGGAAGGAAGAGGCTAGAACTAGAGGCCGAGCAAGGACCCTGAAGTGCGGAAGGCTTCCAGGATACTGGAGGAACCAAGACCTGGGATGGCAGAACTCTTGCTCAGAAAATGGGGACTAGAGATGGATGTGGGGCCAGCCGTGGCCGGCTGTGGGCCCTGAGTGCAGGAGGCTGGAGGAAGAGCCATTCGCTCTTCTTGTTCTCCCTGAAGGAGGAGGAATGGCTGCTCGCTGACCTGGAGGGAGTGCGGGGAGGGCAGGAACTTGGGGAAAAGACAGAGGCTTTGAAATAGCAGCCTTAGGGTTGGGGATTTAGCTCAGTGGCAGAGTGCTTGCCTAGCATGCACAAGGCCCCGAGTTCGGTCCTCAGCCCTGGAGGAAAAAGAAAGAAATAGCAGCCTTAGCCTGTGATCCCTCTGACAGGGGACTCACATCCAAAATTTACTAAGAACTAAAAAACTCAATAACAGAAACACAAATAATCCAATCAATAAATGGGCCAGAGAGCTAAATTGAAACTTCTCAACAGAGGAAATTGAGCAAGCCAGTGAATACAGGAGAAAGTGTTCTAAATCATTGGCAATCAGAGAAATGCGAATCAAAACTACCTTAAAATTTCACCTCACTCCAGTCAGACTGACAAAGATGAAGAATACAAACAATAACAAATGCTAGAGGGGTTGCGAGGAGATAGGATACTAGCACACTGTTGATGGAATTGCGGACTGGTCCAGCCGCTCTGGAAAGTGGTGTGGAGAACCCTCAAAAAATTAGGGTTGGATCTACCACACGATCCAGCTATCCCTCTTCTGGGTATTTTCCAAGAGGAGTTAGAATCAGCACATTACAGCAACACAGCAAAATCCATGTTCATAGCAGCTCAGTTTACAATAGCTAAATTATGGAACCAACCCAGATGCCCCTCACTGGATGTATGGATCCAAAATCTCTGGTATATATATACAATGGAATTCTACTCAGCTTTTAGAAACAAAAATATTGTGCCCTTTGAAGGTGAATGGATGGTGATGGCGGAAATGATGCTGAGCAAAGTTAGCCAAACCCAGAGAGTCAAGGGCTGAATGGTATCCCTCATTTGTGGAAACCCAGGCTTGGGAGTAAAGTCGACAAACTCATGTATTAGATCCATAGAACAAAAAAGCAAAATATTAATATTTATGAGATACAGTTGCTAGATACTTCATAAGGTATTTGGACAAGCTATGCTGCATACCTGTACAAAAATATAAATGTTTAATCCTATTTTCAAATATTTTGAAGAATAACAAGGATTGATAGGAAGGGAGGAGAAGGGGAAATGTTGGAACTGAGATATGGCAAGGTACATTCCAAGCAGTTATAATTGTCACTGTACATACTATATATATATATATAATGTTCTTCATAGGTATAAGAATTATGTTACTACATTTGAGTTTTTAGGAACAATATAGGATCCAGAAGAAAGGCTGGGAGGAGGGAGGTAGAGGGGTGCAGGGGAGATATTGAACAAATTGTATTGCTGAATTGTGTGCATGTAGGAATATGTGACAACTAATCTCAACATTATGTAAAACTGTGATGCACTAATTAAAAAAAAAAAAAGAAATAGCAGCCTTAGAAGGAGGGCAGGGGAGGCAGGTGAAGGCACTCCAAGGCTGCAGAGTCGAAGCCCCGATGGAACGGCTGCCTGGGTTCATTGTGAATAGTGGAAATCGCCGTGTCCCACTAGCTCTCTCATCACCAGCCATCTGTCCTATGCTTCTCCAGCGCTCAGCCTGCCAGCAAACGTGGAAGATGTCTGTCCAAATATACCGTCCTTGGAGAGGCTCATGGAGGAGATCGTGGAGTTGGCTGAGTCCGGCATTCGCTACACGCAGATGCCCCATGTGATGGAGGTGGTGCTGCCCATGCTGTGCAGCTACATGGCACGCTGGTGGGAGCATGGGCCTGAGAGCAGCCCCGAGAGGGCCGGCACCTGCTGCACGGCCCTGAGCTCGGAGCACATGAACACGCTGCTGGGCAACATTCTGAAGATCATCTACAACAACCTGGGCATCGACGAGGGGGCCTGGATGAAGAGGCTGGCGGGTAAGGCGGGGACGTGCCCCTAAATTGTCTGATCTCCGAGATCCCAAGTGCAGAAGACCAGAGGTTCTTTATGACTACTCTCTGTGCTCAGAAACTCTCTTGATTGTTCTTTAAAAATTGTGCATACGGGACTAGAGTGGTGGCTTGGTGGTTATGGCCCTTGCCTGGCATGTACCAGGATGCAGGTTCAAACCCCAGCACCATGTACACAATGAAGTGTTGAAGCAATGAAAACCAAGTGAAAAAAAAAGTGGATACGATCAGAGATTGGGTAATTTTCCACAATTGCGCCTTTAAAATTTTCCTGATTTGGCAGTTTCCATAAGATTAATCCATGTGCACACTAAGTATTGATTTTTCTACCCGGTAGATAATGATTATGTGGACAAAGACAAAGATAAAACTGGGCTTTTAAACAGCCCACTTTGGTCAGTCTGTTCTGTCAGGGAGCAGGGTGAGAAATTAAAAGATGTTGACTGTTTACTCTTTGTCTATCATTGCAGTGATATTTATATTTATATTGAAAAGTTGGAAGCAATCTAAAAACACAGTGATTGGGATATGATTAAAAGTTTATGTGCATTTTCATATAAAAATATTAGGCATCTTTAAAAATTCAGATTTCAACAGTGTTTTGTGCTTTAAGAAAAGCAAGCCCATGATATCATGGAGGGTAAAAAGAAGAGTTGCTAAAAATTGAATTCAGAATGAAATAGATGGAATATACATGTTTGTGAATTTGCCCATTGCTGAAAATACCAAAGAAAATACACCAATTCCTTACTAATATGGATAGTTGATTATGGTTGATTTTAACTTTTATACATCTACCCAATGTACATATGTTATTTTTAGTGTGAAAACCCCTTTTAATAATGGCCTATTCAGGGCTGGAGCAGTGGCTCAGTGGTTATGGTGCTTGCCTGGCATGCATGAGGATGCAGGTTCAAACCCCAGCACCACGTACATAACAAAGTGTTGGAGCAACAAAGGCTACGTGAAAAAACTAAATAAAATTGATTCTTTCTCTCTTCTATGATCCCTTTCTTTTTTTAAAAAAAATAATAATGGCCTATTCAAGTTTGGAACTATTATTACCAAGTCCAACTGCTACTAAACAAGAGAATGGTGTTTCATGTAGTCTACCCTTCCATGGACTGAGATGGGGTAAAGGAGAATTCTGCACACAGTCTCAGAATCACCCAGCAGAGAGTGTTTCTCTCTACTAAAAAAACAGACCGGGGAAATCTTTACCATTTTGGGACTTCGTTGTGTGAAAATACTTAATTTCTAAAGTGATTTTTTTTTTCTATTCAAAATTAGCTATCTTTTTTTTTTTTTTTTTTTGAAATAAGCACATTGAACTCAATTCAGGAGTCACTTTTTCATTTTAAGAGTGAGGGACAGTGAGAGAGAGAGAGAATCAGTTGTATTTAGTTTCTCATGTGGCTTTCGTTGCTCCCGACACTTCATAGTGTATGTGTACATGGTGCTGGGGTTTGAACCCCCGTCCTCGCACATGCCAGGCAAGCACTGTAACCTGCGAGCCACTGCTCCAGCCCCCTCAGGAGTCACTTTTGAACGTTAATTCTGCAGTTAGGATTTGGGGTAGAGGCTGGAACCCGGGCTCCGACAGTGGAAGCCAGGTGCTGGGGAGAGGGACATTCAGTTGCGCTCGGCTGTCATTACGGCCCGTCCCCGTGGGAGCCATTCTGACATCTGTCTCCACAGTGTTTTCCCAGCCGATCATCAATAAAGTAAAACCTCAGCTCTTGAAGACTCACTTCCTGCCACTGATGGAGAAACTCAAGAAGAAGGCAGCCCTGGTAGTGTCCGAGGAAGACCACCTAAAAGCCGAGGTCAGAGGAGACATGTCGGAGGCTGAGCTCCTCATCCTGGATGAGTTCACCACCCTGGCCAGAGATCTCTACGCCTTCTACCCTCTCTTGATTCGATTTGTGGACTATAACAGGTATGGTCAAAGTGGCACTTCCCCAGTCCGTTCACGCCCTCTCTGGCCCGCCCGCTCCTGTGGGCTGCTGCTCTGTTGCTTCAGGGTTATGGTGCAGTCATGTCCACAGGGAGGTTAACTTTTACCAAGCATCTTAAATTTAGAATTGGAAATCCCATTTTGAAGCTTTCTGCCTTTTGCATGTGGAAGTTGGCCTGGACACTTATTTACATGTCTTTAAATGTCACAGCTGTGTGCAAGCCATTCTGAGCTCTGTGGTCCACAGATTTGACTGGGAGGGAGAATTTTTTTTTAATGAACTTTGAGTAACTGGGACACCACTATATGTACTGTTCACAGGGCCAAGTGGCTGAAGGAGCCAAACCCAGAAGCAGAGGAGCTTTTCCGTATGGTGGCCGAGGTCTTCATCTACTGGTCCAAGTCCCATGTAAGTGTGCAGCTGTCCCCAGACTGTGTCTACTGCTAGAGGGGTAAGGGCTCTGTAGATGGGAACCAGTCCCCTGGGGGACTCTTCCTCAAACTTGTACCCTGGGATTCATTTCACAGCTGTGGAGAGAGAGCAGGTGCCCCTGGGGACCTTGAGGGAGCATAAGTCTGCTTTTGAGCTTTGTAATCTATCTTTGAAAAAAACCACAGATTTGAAATGGCGTTGCCTGAGAACACTTGAAATCTGCCCCACATCTGAGCGCAGTGCCGGCCTTCCAGGGCGGTGCTGTTGTGCCTCGAGCCCTGCCTGGCTTGGTCGGAGGGCAGTGTGGACTGGCTGCCTCTGCACATTGGTCTCATTACACGCTCTTTTCTGTAGGATTTCAGCGTGGCTCACGTTTTAGACTCAGTTGCATTTTGAAATAAAGCTTCTGCTAGGGATGCTCTTGATGAAATTTCTACAGTACCCCCAGAGGGAATTTTCATCATTTTGTCTGCTATAGGAGATCTATAGGTTTTTACATCTTCGAAAGATTTTAATGGTAGGAAGAATTTTAGGGCAGTCTGTCAGTCATTCCCAGTAACTAGCAGCGTAAATACAGACGTTTGCTACAGTCACGAATTCCTTAAAAGCTTAGCATTTTTGTGTCAGTTATAATTCTGTACCACTTTTAAGTGGGAGACTGTGAAAGTAAAAATAAAATCTCCACCTCAGTTTTATCACATGAAGGATCTTCCCCATTTGCATTGTGAAATTGTTAGACAAACAAAATCATTTTGAACATAGAATATGTCAAAATTCCTATTTAATAATAGGATAATAAACATTTGTGGCTTATATCTAAGGAGTCTGCCAAATTTAATACCAAACTTTATAAAACCAGATCACAAGGAAAGAGGATACAAAATAATGGTTCTCCTTGCATCAAAGTTTATGTCTTCACGTTGACATTCTTCATCTACATTGTCTTAATAAATTGTTTTAGTTTCTTTTTGTGTCCTCTAGGTAAAACCCAATAATTTCTTATGTATGTAGTTCATTTTAAATGGATGTGATTCATAGGTCCAGGTATTCTGAAGGAAAACTCCAGAAAAAAAATTGGTCCATCTTCATCTGCTGAAGAGAAACAATAGATTGGGGTCCTTTGCCTTTCTTGTCCCTGTGATGCCTGATAGACAAGCTTGAGCTGGCCAGGAATAAGTCACTTAAGAAAGCTGCGACTGCGTCTTTTCCTTAGGGAATGAGAACACTCAACTGCACCATCACTAAAAAACCAAAGAAGCTTCTTTAAATTTATATGCATGTCAGAATTTTGAAACCTACAATCAGTAGGTTTTTAGATGGATGTCTAATCATACTTTTAAGAATAAGAAAAAAAATCAAAATATGCTTTTGAATCTCATAGGCATACTTAAAGCACAAACCTATTAGGGTGTTGTATTATTTCCCAACTATTTAAAGAAAAAATTGACTTTGTCATTCTTTTCATATGTTCAAATTAAGTGAATTATTAAGTGTAATGAGTTTTAAGAAGTAGGTGAAGTATCTGGCAGAATAGCAGGTTAGGTCCTTGAAAGCCCTGTTCACCTTGGGAGGCAGAGCGTAAGGCTCAGGTACTCGTCCTGCCGCTCTGTCTTCAACTCTCTGAGGTGTGGCACCCCAGCTTGAAAACATATGCACCCGCACGTGGTTCCTCCTGACTGTTGGCCAAGTCCGTTTATTACATACTCCACAAATATTTACTCCCTTTCTTGAAACATCACATATCAAACTAATAATACCTGTTCCAGAGAGCACCCTTCTTATCTAAGTGGTTTTAACTAAAATTTCCTTTGCAACGTCTATCTTAGAATTTCAAAAGAGAAGAGCAGAACTTTGTTGTGCAGAATGAAATCAACAACATGTCGTTCCTCATTACTGACACCAAGTCGAAGATGTCCAAGGTATTTTTGCAAACCACTTCATTGCTGTTTTGTGGATGGATGTGCTTTAGATATTTTTCAAGATTTATTCCTGGAATCTAATGGGTTTGATAGTGTTATTTACTGATTTAAAGCATGAATCAGGAGTGGTAGAACACACAGACATGATTAACATGAAGAAGTTTCTGCTCACAGGTCCCTAAAAACAGGGAGCAGGACCTTTTAGTCTTAAATTTCTTTCTCTCTTGCACTGAAAATTAGAAAAAAATGCAATATCTGAAATTACCATAGAATTCTCATATTCCACCTCCCTGCCACAGCGTGCCTTTTTCTCTAAAACTTCCGTGCATGTCAGGGATTATAATGACCTAGAGTATGAAAGGAGGACTTAAGTTAGCAAAAGATGCTAAGAATTCAGGAAAGTGAAAACTGTTCTCAGAGCAGTAGGATTTTCAAAAACAGGATCAGCACAAAATGAGGAGGATGGAACAGCAGTCAAGTTAGAAAAGTTTGTGGTTCCTGATATGAGAAGCAGGTGCCTGTCCCAGCACTTCTCTGTTCCTAGGCAGCCGTTTCTGATCAGGAAAGGAAGAAAATGAAGCGCAAAGGAGACCGATATTCTATGCAGACTTCTCTGATCGTGGCAGCTCTGAAGCGGTTACTGCCCATTGGCTTGAACATCTGTGCCCCTGGGGACCAGGAGCTCATTGCTTTGGCCAAAAATCGATTTAGTCTGGTAAGTCTCCTTCCCACTCCATTGGCAGTGACCATCCGACCTCCTGACCCTCAGGTCTTTCCATTCCTTTGTTTCCCTGCTTGATGTCAATATTTCATCTGCATCCAGATTTTTTATTAAGTTTTTCTGCACAGACTCTAGGTTAAATCGAAGGCTGCCTATGTTTTTGAGATCATTTTTATTTCTAAGTTATCTTAGACACCCCTAAGGCATATTCAGGAACCAAACAGGAAAGTCACAGATCTCTGGTAATGAAAACAAATGGATTTCATATGAAGTCCTCTATGAAATTTGTGATGAGTGGTGTATTCAGATTTATGAAGAGTGATTTTTCAGTGTTAGAAGCATGACATATCATGCCAGTGGTGCTCAGCTAAGGTGTTGACTGTTCCATCAACAGCTGCCATCCTCTGCAAGCATCGGGGTTTATATTCTCAGGATCTCTGTGTCTCTGATGTTCCTCTTAGCTGTGCAGAGGATGCAATTTGTCTAAACTATACCTGGAAACACGCAAATGGAGGGGAGGTGTTGGCAGATGGGCCGCAGAGGTGCAGCTCTCTTGGCAGTTGTCTGATTCTCAGACTCATCCCTTGCAAGATTGCGGAGGATGCTGGGTGCTAAGATTGCTTTCTGGGGTTTGGCAGAAAGCTGTGGACAAGCTTTGGAGGGAACATGCTGCTGTCCCCCTTTCCTGTTACGAGTTGGAAACCCAGTTCCATTCATTCTTGATATGTCTTCTCTGAAGTTAAAGGAGCCTTGCCTTATTTCAAGTTATAGCAATATCACGAAATTATATGAAGGAGAAGGCTCAAAATCTGTAGCCTGTATTTCAGTAAAGACCTTTGCCAGATGTGCAGTATTTTAAGTGATATTTGAGTTGCTTCTATTGACTTGTGACAGTTGACCCGTTTAAGACTTCTGTTAGGTAACATGTATTTCTTAACAGAAAGACACAGAGGATGAAGTACGAGATATAATCCGCAATAATATTCATTTGCAAGGCAAGGTAAGCCAAATTTTATTCTAATGCACACATAGTATCTATAAATTAATGTCTCATTAGAATTATACTACTGTTACTTTAGCAATCAAGATAGTGAAAATATATTTTTAGTTATTATCTGACTAGTAACTTATATATTCTAAAGGCAATGAATAGTGTATTCTTAAAGTTGATCATTATAAATTGTTAGATTTTGGGAAAAAAGGTCACAGTTTGAAATAGTGATTGGCTATAGTCGTGTTTAAGGGTTTCCCAAAACCTTTGGAGACTATGTTCATAAGACACTAAAATTTCACATCCAGCAGTCAGAAATTAAATATGTATACTCAAGAGTCATTAGTATAGAAAAGATACTTAGAATTATTGCAATTTAAATTTTAAAAAAAGTTTACCTAAGGAACTTTTAGGTAAGAATGGGTGGAAACTGACCTTACGCCTACTTTTTAATCATGGATAAAAGAACCATTAGGTGTAATTTTTGCAGTCTATTGAGCACTTATTATTTGTAAAAGTTTTCTTACCAGTGAGTAAATTACTCTTTTATTTATAGAACCAATTTTGCCGTTTAAGAAGTCTGTCAGTTCAACTCAAGTTTCTTTCTTTTTTAATATTCTGGTATCCCTTGCAAGAAGTTCTTTATTAATTACAAAAATGTCCGAAAATGGGGCTGGAGCGGTGGCTCGGCGGTTACAGTGCTTGCCTGGCATGTGCAAGTACATGGGTTCAAACCCCAGCACCCACGTATACAACAAATGTCAGAGAAACAAAGCAATGTGAAAAACTCAATAAAAATTGGTTCTCTCTATCTCTTTCTCTCTCTTACTTTCCTTCTCTCTTTAAAAAAAAAGTCCCAAAATAAAAAAGTCGTAATAATATAATGTATGTCTTCAGTGCATTGAAATGTCTTTGCCGAGGACTCAACTACGAACCCCAGCACCATGAGACTTCTCAGAGCAAGGAAAGCCACATGAAAAACTAAATAAAATTGATTCTTTCTCTCACTGTTCCTTTCTCTTTAAAAAAAATGACTGTGCAGGAGATCCACAGCGAACTCGTTTTGTTTAGCACTCTGAAGCGGAGTGTGATGGAGGGTGAGAGAGGCCTTTGCAGTGTTCACAGGCACACACGTGTACTAAGAGCCAGTTCCATGTGAACCCTGATGTGCACTCTGCTGTAAGTTAGCGTCTTCCAGAGTGGAGATTAATTCTCCTTAGAGGCTGCTCTCTTTTCAGATAGAAAAAAAAAAAAAAGATTCCGAAAATTTTTAAAAATGTTCCTAAATCCTCCAGTAAAACTCAAGTAAGAGTTTCTATGGCAAGCTTTTCTCCCCTGAAGTGACAGACACTGGTTTTTGTTGTTGTCGTTGTTTTTACAAATGTGGGTGTTTGGGGACAGCATGTGCCCATGAAAGATCCCAAGGATCCCAGAGGACCCCAGCCACACTTGGAGAGCCAGGGGTCTTACACAGCTGCTGCTGAGTTAGAGGTCACAAATGTCCAAAGAACAAAGAGGTCGCATGCCTCCCAGAAGATGGCCAGATAAAGACAATATGGCTTGGATAAGCAGAAAAAGTTCTTCCACTGTATTCTGGGAGTCATTTGTAGGAATACTTCGGACAATTTAGATGATGTATCCAGGTAAGCGAGAAAGAGGAGCTCATAAAGCGAAAACTTTGCGGTCACAATTTCTTCTCCCAGTTCAGGACACTGGAAAGTAGAGTTGATGGGCTCATGTTCATTTTGACATTAAGTCTCTCTTTCTTGTGCTCGGAGTAAGGGATACATATTGAGGAGCTGGGCCTGCCTGCAGAAACGTGTGTTCTTCTGTTCCCAGCTCCTCCTTGAACACACTGTCCTGAAACTGAAGCAAGAAGAGTGATTTTATGTTAGGAAAAAATAAACATTTACTTTATCCAGTATATTTATCTATTAAATAAAAGACCCAAATCCAAGATGCCGAGTGTCGTCTGCAGATGGAGAAGTCTAGGGAGGAAAGCACTTTTCGTTGAGCAGAGGACGCAGGTTTTAAGAGTAACTTACACGCAAAGCTGTTTGCCTCTAAGTGAAAGTTCTTTTGGCATTTCAGACTATGCTTTTTTAGGCTAGGATTTTAGTGGTATGTTAGATGTTATCCATGCGTTTCTGCTTTATAATGCTCTGTTTCTCACTTTCTGTTTTCAAAGAGAGAAAGAGAGAGAGAGAGAGTGTGTCATTAATTTTTTATGTCTTTTTACCTGTTTTTTTTCTTCCTCCGCTTAGTATGTGGTGCTGGGGATCAAACCTGGGTCCTCACACATGCCAGGCAAGTGCTCTACAGCGGAGCCACTGCTCCAGCCCTCGTCTCCCACTTTTCACAAAATTTCAAAGTGGAAGGGAAAGGAAGGGGATGACCTGGTCCGTGTCTAATGACAGGGCTGTTGTCTTTGATCTCTTTGAAGTGATGTGTTTATCCCATTAAGATGCTTGCATTGGCCACTTTGTATTATATATGATAACCTTATTAAAAATGTGAAGTCTTCAATTATAACTCTCACTGAGAAAATTTGCAAGTATTAACAAGTGAAGACTCCTTTACGATGAATGTGATTTTTGGAAACCTCCATTGATTTGTGTTACTTAAAATCCTTGTTCCAGTGAGACCAAGCTCTGTTGTGAATTCCTATGCTTATAGATAAATGTGATTCTGTATCATTGTCTATACATGTAAGCCTGTGGCTTCCAACAGTTAGGATGTGAGTGGGGAGGAGAAAGATAAAGGTTACCTACCCATTCCTCCGTCTCTCTGCAACTCATCTATGAGCCCTGGCTGAACATCATCTTCCCAGCCTCCCTCAGAGTAGATGGTGTCTCCTAGTACCTTGTCTCTAGCAGCCTCCGTTCCAGTTGTCAGTATTCACTTTTTGCCTGTCCTTTCCACTAGGTGGTGCAAGCAAGGGCCATACCTGCCTTTGCCCTCTGCAGTGTGCTTCTGTGTTTTTTTCTGTTGCACGTCTTTGGTGTCCTCGACCTGTTCTTCTGGCACACATATACACAGTGATGTGACTACTGTAGCCAAGCACATTTGCATAGCCGTTTCCACGGCTACCTCTTCAGCGTATGTGGTCAGAGCACCAGCAGCCTATTCTTAGCCAATTTGCAGAAAGCGACGCAGGGCTGCTGTGGGTATCACGCGGTCATTAAGTCCCTGCACCAGTGCATCCTGTGTAGCTGCGGGTCGCAGCGTCTTAGCTGTTGTGTTCAGAAAACATCTGTAGGGAGACCCTTGCCCCTTCAGCATGTCACCTTGCATTTTATTTGTTTTTCTCATTTTTCTGCAGTTAGAGGATCCTGCTATTAGATGGCAAATGGCTCTTTACAAAGACTTGCCAAACAGAGCGGAAGACACCGCAGATCCGGAGAGGACGGTGGAGAGAGTGCTGGATATAGCCAACGTGCTTTTCCACCTCGAGCAGGTCAGACTGCACTGATTCACCTGCACTTACCTTAACCATGTACAATCTTTTTTGAGAGGATACATGTTAATTTATTAACTGTAGGCCAGAATATATACGTTCAGCACATTCATTGTAAATGATACGATTCAGGAGTGTCCAGTATTTAATATGCTTCACTTCCAAGCTTGTGATTGTTGCAGCAACGTATGGATAATGTATCTCAGGATATCGAGGCCTTGTTTTATTGTCTTTTTCAAAATCTTCCTAAGAGTATACAGATAATTAAGATTAGGTACTTACTTCTAGATCCTTCTGACAGAATTCTCAGGTGTTCCACCTCATCTGTTGCTCTATGCTTGCCACCTGTTTTTTCACTGCTTCCAACCACGTGTCTGAGGTGGTTTCACGAGTTCCATATTTGAAGCGTTTGGTTTTTTTATTCATCCCATAAACTTCCCTTTTATTGGAGATCTGTCTTCAGCTAATTTTCTCTGAGATCAGGAACATATTATGTATAGAGAAGAGCAATGAATTGATATTAAAACCCCATGTGAGAAGAGTGGTTTTAGATTATTTTTCAATTGTTTCTATTTTACACTACAAAACTTTCCATTTTTTTTTTTAAGAGAGAAGGGCAATGAGAGAGAGAATCAATTTTGATTTAGTTTTTTTTTTTAAGAGAGAGGGACAGTGAGAGAGACAGAGAAAGAGAGAAACAACTTTATTTAGTTTTTCACATGGCCTTAGTTGCTCCAGCACTCAGTTGTGTACGTGGTGCTAGGGTTTGAACCTGGGTCCTCGTGCTTGCCAGGCAAGCGCTGAAACCACTGAGCCACCGCACCAGCCCCTTGATTTAGTTTTTCACGTGGCTTTTGTTGCCTGTAACCTCTGAATCTCAGCTCCTGCCTGGGCATGTGTTGTTTTCTTATTCACTCCCTTTGCTTAAAACATTTCCAAAACAATAACATTTGAAACATCCTCAGTCAGCAGGTTACAGCTTTGTAAAAGGGATCTTCTGGCTAGATAAAATAAACGCAGTTTGAGACATCCCTGCCCTGCCTGGTTAAATAACAAAATGTCATCTAATTGTCTTTTTTTTTTTTTTAAAGGAGACAATTATTTATGCAAAAACAATCCAAAATAAAACCAAAGTTGGAGAGAAAGGGAATGATATAGCTCGAATAAATCATATTTACCTTAGTACACAAAGACTGTAATAAAGCCATAGCAGAAAATGTCAGGAAGAGACAGAAGGGAGGCTACCGGTAGGACAAGGTGGCCAAATTCTCATCTCCCTTTTCTGCCCTTTTAATTTCCTTCTGGCTTCTTTACGTGCCCCCAGATCCTACTATGCGGTCCATCCTAAGCAGGGTGTCACTCACTTTCGAGGACTGTAGCCCCTAGAGCACTGTCAGGCCACAGGGCTGTAAGACTTGGGACTTGGTATTTCCCCTGAACACCCCCTTCATGTTTTCATGAAATGTTAAACACAAATTCTCATTAATTAGCAAATGAAGGGACTTAAGGTAATGAAGGTTTCAGTGATTTAAATGAAGTCATCGCCTCGAGGTTCAAAAATCTTGTACATATTTAATAAGACCATTGAATGTTAATTAAATGGCTACTGGAGGATCACTCTGGCAGTATTACTGTACTATAAATTTTTCATTCTTCCTGTTGTTTTTTTATATATATCTGGGTTTGCTTGAATGAGTTTTAGGTAAATTGAATGAAGCTTATTAAAATCTGATTATATCTCATATTTAGAATGCATAATACAGTGTATGTTCCCAAGTATGTCAGATCTTGCTAACTGAAGTCATTTCTAAATTGAGGTTCATTTTCCTACACATTCATTCATGCTGTGGAGTCTTATTGAGGACACTGCAGTGGGGTGGCTCTGTGATCAGAAGGATCCGGTGACTGAGTATCCCTAGGCTTTGGGCTCCAGTAGCTCAGGATCAGAGGATGCAGACACAGAACCAGATAAATATGAAACAAGGCAGATGGCTAGAATATAAAATGATCTGAAGGCGTGGAAAAGGAGCCTGATTTACTCTAGTTAGGAACTGGGTTATTACCCTGAGCCAAACAGGTTGCTTTGACACCCCTATTGTGATGTTAATTTGTAACCAAGTCACACCTGGGTTCACTCCCAGGACTGATCAAACAGACAAGACATGAGGGCGCAGGAAACACTTGTTGATATACTTTTCCTCATATTGGTGACTTTTAGACGTGTGCTGGGCACTGCACATCTGGTCATTCTCAGGTGAGCGGAAAACCTCCTGAGTGTTTCCTGATCCTCCCTCTCTAGCTGATCTAGCATGCAGCTGCATCAGGATGCTCAGTGACAGGTGCATGGCAGTGTTCACCTCTGGGCCACCTCTGGTCCCTAGAGCCCCTTTCCTTGCTGTATAGGAGAGCCTACGAAGGTCCTCCTTGTGTGAGGCTCCGCTATGGGGAGCTTCGCCCTAGCGGGAGCCTTCTCTCACTTGTTCGCACTGTACCTTCAGTGCCCAGGTGTTTCCTTCTTGCTTCTTGATTGTGTCCACGCTGAGCAGAATGCTGTATTCCTGTGAAAAGCTGCCACGCACAGTCTCAGATCTCACAGTGGAACTTGAAGTTGAAATGGGCAGGGTCTGAGGGTCTCAGAGCACTGCCTTGCTTCTGTGTTCACCTGTGGTGTTCTCAGCAATGGTTTATCTCACCCAGCACATTCATCCAAAAGAAGACCGAAGAGGACACTTGCTGAAAATCTCTGTTGATCCTAAAGAGGGAAGAGGGTACAGAATTAAGTGCTTGTCAGTTAAACCAGTTGCCTTGTTATGATTTTTAAGCAGCTGTAGTCTCAACATTCTTAATATGTCTTCAGGCATTATTGCATTCGTATCTTGACCTTTTACTGCAAAGGATAATAAGTCAGGTTCTAGTTTTTTGGCTAACATAACATTTTTATTTCTTCCAGAAATCTAACTGTATTGGCTGGAGATATTACAATCTGGGAAGTACAGTGCTCATTTGCCTAGAGATTACTAATTAATTTAGAATCCCTTGTTGTGATTGTTCTTCTTTCTAATACTTACAATTAATCTCTTTTTCCTCTTGGACTTCCAAATACCATCTATTTAATAATAGCTTGCTTGCATCATTTACCGTGACTTTTGAATTCTTATTTATCCCTATCTAACAAAATACTTATAAACTTTAACCTTTTTGCAAAACTCAGTTCTTTTACTTACTCCTGACACTGTGTTCTTGAAGTTTTGTCATCGACTTATATTAAGGAACAGTAGATTTCATCAGCTGTATTTGTTTGTTGCTATAGTTCTTAAGATAAAATTAGTTCCTGTAGACAAATAAAGGATTGATTCTTTTGTGTAGATAGCAAATATGTTTAAGAGCCATAAAGAACCTAAGAAATTTTTGAGAAGAATGCAAAATGATTTTATGTAGAATGCTTTTATGCTTCTTTAATTTTAGAGATGACAAAGCTTCTGAACTACATACTATTTGGGAAATACGATATGTGCACTAAGGATATTATGTATCCTTTGAAATTATCTCAAACTCATCTTTGGGTAGTGTTCAGAATATTGACTTTTCCAAATAATTCTGAGGAACTTTTGGAATTGGACTTAAAAGGTCCAGCTCTTTAATGTATTTTGGGGGATAGCTTGGGGTATAAATATGCATTTTTTTGTGTGTCTTCTACCACAGGTGGAGCATCCTCAGAGATCTAAAAAGGCCGTGTGGCATAAACTACTATCTAAGCAGAGGAAAAGGGCAGTGGTGGCCTGCTTCCGAATGGCTCCCTTGTACAATCTGCCAAGGTCAGACTTTTAAAAATGTGCAACATAGCTCACATTGAGGTTGATTCTTCTGTGTAATTCTGACTTGATTTCTCTTTGCTGGATATTTTATGGAGAGCTATGATCTGTAATGTGATTATTAAATGCAATTTGCACACTGAGGAATATCACTCCCATGCGTAAGGCAGCATGGAGAAATTGGGAGTTCAGTCTTCGAGTCAGACTGCCTTGATTCCCTTCCGGGCATCTCAGCTTCTCTGCTGCATAACAGACATTGTCGGTTCCTTACCTGAGTTCATTGCAGTTTCTCACCTGGACCAAGACAGGGACAACCTCACAGAGGTGTTGGTCCAGTGGATCGATGTATGCTTAGAAGTGAGTTGTCACGGTGAATGTAGCCATTGTTAGTATTTTTATTATTACGATTCCAATTTTTTTTCAAAATGTTTGTAGTCATTGGCATTTGGGGAAAAGGGCTAAATCTATGCTGATGGATGGGAATGATGTAAGTAAGGTTGGCAGACCTACCACCTTCTCTTAGAGGTGTAGCTGACCTACTTGTTAATTAATAGAGGAGTAACCCAGCAGTTCAGGCCTGACTCGGTGGGCCAGGACACCATTCTGTCTCCTGGTGGTTCTCCTTAGAAACTGCCCTTTCCTGCCATGAACCTCATACAAGTCGCACCATCCCTGTGCCTGGTAAACAGGGCTCCGCTCAGCTGCGTCTCTTTTTTTCTGGAGCATTGCTGGTCTTGCAATCCAAGTGCCTGCTCCCTTTTCTTCCCAGGATGCTTTTGCATGCTTCTGGTTGTGGCCCTTTGCTGCATTACTGTGGGGATTTGTTTCCCTGGTTGGACTGCAGGTTCCTTTAGAGTTTAGTTCAATTTTATATTTTCAGCAAGCAGTACAAGGACATTCAATAGACTGTTTGCACAGATGTATAAGGCAGTGAAAACCACAAAAAATCATCGTTACATGTCTCTCTTTTACTAAGACACACGGATTACTCACCCCCAAATCATGCCCACTGAATCAAAGAAAAAAAAAAACCCAAAAAACACTAACTGCCTCCTCAAACCTTATGACCCAGTTAGGTGTCACCACATGGTCAAAGAGAATATTAACCTCAAATTCAAATTCCCATTCCTCTTCCCATTTCTCCTATGTTATTCTCTCAACTTTTGTCACTTTTCCTATGACTTATCCCCACCACTCTTCTTACCTTGGGGACACCTCTTTGTGTCACCTTTCTTGCTGTGCACCAAGTGCGTGGTAGCAGATTCTGAGCAGTTCCCACGATGTCACAGAGTTGCTTGTTCTGCCCTCTCACTTATGCCACTTCCAAAACTGTCTATCACTCCAGTGGTCTTCCAACCCTGCACTTCTGAGAAATACACCTAACTGCATTTGAAGCGTGTCCAGGTCTCAGCTTCTTGCATCAGCCTCGTGCGCCTGCTGTTTGAAGCTGAGTGGTCCTCTGTGGTGCCAGCAGGGCTCAGCAGTCCTTGGGGTTGCCTTGCTCACGTGGGACACAGTGTGGTGATTTCCAGTGGAGCTACCCGTGTTGCCAGCTCTTCTCGGAGTTTTCCAGGCCCTTCTTAAACCATCGATTCCAGCTCACTTTTGTCATTGTGGAGGTCAGCTTCCCATTCTTCAGGGTCACCGTTCCCTCACCCCTAGGGTGCTCTTCTCATGTTCCCTGATGGTCATGAAGCTTTCATCCTGTCATGAGTTGAAACCCTGCTCCCGTCTCTTGTTAACTTCGTGCTGAGTGTCCCTGGCTTTTCCAGTCTTCACTGATGATTTATTTCATAGGTGGCTGTATATTATCAGGATTCAAGGTTTAATCTCTAGACATCCAGTCCCATAAACTTCACATAGTAAGCTTTGCTTTGGAATCCTCAGGACTCATATTTGACATTAAACTTGAACACAGCTGAACTCCTCTACTGACATTTATTGCTTTGTTTTTTAAGAGGAACTGTATGTGATAACAGCTACCATTAATGAATTGCGCTTTGCATCCTTTATCTCATTTTAAGTCTTAAAAACTAAAATAGAGATGGGGTCATCCTAGTTTTCAAAAAGAGAGAAAATGAAAGTTGAGAAGTTGAATACCTTGATCAGTGTTACAAAGCTTAGCAAGTGCCTAAGCTAGGGCTTAAATTCAAGTCAAGACGTGATCCGAAAAACCCAGCTCTATTTGCTACAACGAGGAGGACCAAGGATATAAAGTTTATTTTTATTTTATGTTTTAGTTCACAAATAATCCAGTGATAAAATACTGCTAAATTCCTTTTCAATTTATGTTCTATTTTTGAAAAATCCTTTGTTTGCTTCTCTTTTAGGCATCGGGCTGTCAATCTGTTTCTTCAGGGTTATGAAAAGTCTTGGATTGAAACAGAAGAGCACTACTTTGAAGATAAGCTGATTGAAGATTTAGCAGTATGTTTTGAAGGGGTTATAAACTCATTATTGTACTATATTGGTCTTGGGAAACTTTTTAATCTCAGTTGTCATTGTATTCTGTGTTTATGGAAAAAGTCTCTCTAATTTCCAAGAGATCTCATCAATATCCAGTGATTCAGAATTTAAGATGAATAATATAAGCTTATTATTACCAAACTCGGTTCACTTATTCTTTTAAACTCTTCCCCAAGCCCATTAAAATTCAGAACCAGGATAAACTAGAAAAGATTGAATTATAAAAAAGTTATCCAGCAAAAATATATTCAAGGCTAACTAAAGGTAGCCAGTCTCTAAAAGTACATAGAGCAGAAGATGCTAATGCACACGGAAGAGGGAGCTGTGGAGAGTGCAGTGAGGCAGGTGGAATTTCACCCAGCAGACCTGAGAGGCCGGTGGTGTCCACAATCCTGCATGTCACCATCTTGTAA